>JAACJT020000086.1:21732015-21796758 GCA_009936485.2 Gymnarchus niloticus | reverse complement strand
ACGTCCCAATTTCATTTCTTTGCATCCACAAAGGTTTGTGTTTTTAACTCGCTGTACGATATTTAGCACCCTCAGAACACTGCCCCTCTACTCACCACAATTGTCATTTTCCTGCCCCCCCCCCCCCCCACTGTATCAGTGACTGAATTTGATTTTTTTGCCAATAAACAAAAATACGATCTCATCCTGCACCTGAAAGGCACCTGCTCTAATCGTTGTTTGAAACCACAAATCTGAAACGCCATTCTATTTCCATGTTTGGTCAGGACAGAGACAGTTGGATTGTGTAGCATTGCGGCTGGCATGGTCCCTGTGTTCGGTAGCTCAGGACATGTAATGGTGAACAAAACAGCTGCTGATTTGAGTGCCGGCTGGGTGTTTGTCAGTGCCCACTTACTCCCACGTTCACAGCCTGCCAGTCCCTGATGCAGGCACGTAGCCGGGGTGAGGGGGGTGGGGAGGGTGGCATTTTAGCAACATTCCACTTGCATTACAGGCA
This sequence comes from Gymnarchus niloticus, assembly GCA_009936485.2. Lineage (NCBI taxonomy): Eukaryota > Metazoa > Chordata > Actinopteri > Osteoglossiformes > Gymnarchidae > Gymnarchus > Gymnarchus niloticus. Next base: position 21,796,259 of record JAACJT020000086.1, on the reverse strand, counting down.
CAGAGCAGACAAAATTAGTTTCCTCCTATGTTAAAGTTATTGTCAGCTGTGAACGAAACATCAGGCTCCTTGGTAAAACTTTACATTGCAGATATAACAAACTACAAAATAAAGCAGAGATGTGCACTATCCTGCAGTCATTTTTAGGGTCACAATATGGAATCTGTGCTGGTGATATTGTGTAATCTTCATCTTCATGCAGTGGCCGCTCTACCTCCACAAGAACCCATGGATAAGAAGTTTCGGATTGACCAGAGGAGACATGTCGTGACCATAGACACAGGGGTGAATAATCACAAACAATGCCATGTAAAGCATTGTGCCAGGACAACCCCATATAATAAATGGTCCCATGCTTAATGCATGATCTTTTCTTCTAGGCCGAACCCATGAGGACACAGGAGTCGCAGAAGGCATGAAAAGCAGCTAATCTGTCACAGTATGAGTCGATGCTTCTTGCATCACTTGTCTGTAGACGCTTCTCCATGATGTTCCTCTCAGTCCACTATCCCTAGACCCTAAACGAGCCAGTGTAATAACCTTATGACCTGAAGCTGGACAAAGGTGAGCGTACCTGGACTATCCATGAAGAAGAACACTGTCAAAATGACATAGGAAGAAGAAGAAGAGATCATTTACATGGTTAATAGGAAAAACAGAGGCTGCTTGGGTAGGCAGGAGTTCTGTGTTCTATTGAATCCATAGAACTTGCTTCCGTGTCTACAGTGAGCTGTTCCGAGCTGCAAGTTTCAATGAATTGCTGAATTTAGTCCAGGATGACTCATACAGACCTTTCTAAGGACTGTGTACATCTCAGTCAAGGACTCAAACCCACAGGTGTCACAATACCAGCTCCCCCTCTACACTGATGACATCCACACTGTGTTGTTTATATTTACTGATCAAAGACACTTAAGGACAGTAAAAATATGTTAATACCTAAAAATGTCAGTCAGGGTCGCTGAGGGTTCCGTGTATTTCATAAAACCTGTGAAGTACACTAGTGAACGAGCATGATTCATCTGATTCCATCAATAACAATAAAAAAACACGTAAACCTACATTGGCTGCTGATCCAGATTGCTAATGAAAATCACCATCTTGAGCTACTCCTTGATTCCAGCCATATGAAACAAGCGCAAAACTTGCACAAACTTGGCACGTTTCATTAAAGATTAATAATGTTCGCGCTGCTCTCCGGGACGGGGGGAGGAGGGGGGCGAGGGACACACCGGATACATTTTTACACAGGCTATTAAAAGAGCTGGATTAGAACTGGTTTAATGGTAGAAGCCACCCAGCACTAAAGTGAGTGCCAATCAAACCTGCAGTCCCTGGGGCATGACTCCGGGTGCTCTGCTTGCTGACCGTAGCTCTACGTGCTCAGCGATTGCTGAGGACACTTGATAATTAGCTAACAGCGAGTGAGCTGATCACGGCCACCGCTGAGGCTGTCCCTGTAAGCGTGCCAGCCCTGTCTGCTGCACAGAACAGACTGTGACCTCCATCTTTGTGGCAGAAGCAGGCCCTGTCACACTGTGTGGGTGTGCTCCTCTGAAGAATGTAAAAAAATAAATAAAATAAATAAATACAGAATTCAAACTGCCACGCTAGGCTATTCAGTGGGAGCAGCAGTACTGCTATTAGGACAGCGTCAGAAATCATAATACGGGCAGTGATAATATTATGGCATTACAGTCCACGCGATGTACAGTAAGACATATCTCGTAGCATTAAAGAACATACAAGGCACAGCCATGTGAACAGCATAGTATAGACTGCACACAAGAGGCAATAATGCTAATAGTACATTATTAAAGCTAATAATACAGCATTAAAACAGGGTGCATTGACTAACAGTACAGCACCACAGTATAAACAAGACACTTCAATCCTAACAATGCAGTGTTATCATAAATGCAGCAAACAGCACAGCATCATCACACAGTCTTAATCCTGGTTTCTGGGACCCGTAATGTGATGTCATTGGTGAAGCTGCACTCTGATGAAATACTGGCTGACTGGATTGATTACATGCAGACCTTTATTTGACATAATAGAATATTTCTCTGATTCTGTAAGACATATTTGATAGGTAGGTTTGCATACTAATAAAGCAAACACAATTAAGCCTTTTGTATGTGCCCATTGATGTTGTAATACACCGGTAATAAAAAGCTTAATCATTGAATAGTTTCCCAGTTGCTCTGAACAATAAAATTGCCAAGTGATGGACAGGCGTTCCTTTGCGCTCAACAAGAATTTATCCCGCAACAAATCAAACAAATCAGATCGAGAGAACTGCCTTCACTTTCTTCCACGCCGATACCAGTGTACCGTCATCTTCTGAGGAAGCACCTTCAGCCCTTAATTGATGGGATGTCCGTTGAGATTCTATAAAGGCTAGCAAAGGCTCCATCGAGCTTTATTAATTGAGGTCAGCTGGAATAAGCACCAGAGTAGCTGTTGGACTCTATGAGTGATAAGAAAGCCCTTCGAAGAAGCTGAGATTGGTACGGATAACAGGGCTTCTGCCATTCCAGGCCCTGCTCCGTCACACAAGGCTGCAGGAGTTACACCGGCTTTCTGCTCACACTGAAATGACGACACCACTCAACGTTTTTACACTGATCTAAAGTGTCATAACCAATCAGCACTCTGAGTGCAGTAACTTCCAGTGATTATGACTCACGTGCACCTCTCTGCAGAGGCACACCTGGGGAGATCATTTAAATTTCCTTCGTGTCAACTCTGCAGTAACACATAATTTCCCAGTAGCATGCATCTGCGTGTATTTTTGAAGCTGGGCATGATTGTACTTAACCATGATTAATGGTAAATGTTAATAATCAGTAATTAGTAGCATGAACAACACATTTGTACAAAACTCCAGACGCTACCATCACTATTGAACATTTCCCTTTTGGCAGGGTGGAGATCAATAGAAATATTATAAATTCACTTCACAAACAGACCATGGGTGTTGTCTCAGCCACCATACAAAGAATTAGAGCCAAATACCCTGCCAACACCGCACAATGCCCATAGAATGGCATAATGGCACGAGGTATTATACTCGCTGTAGGAGAGTCGTTGTCCAGTGCTGAAGCTAAATTTAGACTTGAAGACACTTTGGCACTTCTGCTCAGCTTCTCTCTGTTTTTCCTAATCATTAATGCAATCGCTGAACTGTAGCCTCACTTTGCCCAATGCCAACAGGGCAAAAATCACACCTATAGTACTCTCAAAGGGCTGAATTATGCTTTGAACATTACCAGAAAAAGTTCTGACTAGTCATGGATTGAGTCACTACTAAAATAAGAAGGCCCAGTTTAGGGAAAAGTAGTGCCTAAAATTCAATTGCTTTACCACATAGTTTACTCTTGTGGAGTGTTCTTTATCATGGAATGTGCATGACTGCCTAGGGAAAACAGCCATTAAGCTGACCCTTATACTGGAACAAGACTAGCTGCTGACCTCTTTCACTGGAGTGAGGCTTTAGTGGCGCAGTGTGGCTAGAAGGGGACTCCAGCCTCACACGTTTTCACGTGTTCTGCTGGGCTCCGACCTCCACGGAGAACCCTGAGGCTTCCACAGTCTTTGATGGTGGCTGCATATCTGAAAAGAGCGTGACGCTTTCACACTGAGCTCTGCTCCTTTTGTCTCATCATCTGCCTCTGACGATGGATGCCCCCCCCCCCCACACACACACAACCTACCTCCCACGCAAAACCCACAGCTGGTTGTGGCAGATTCCTGCTTTTACCTTGCAGAAATTAGCACGCACACGCATGAGATGAGGATTATGTGAGGTACAGTTTTGCAGCAGTGGCATGATGTAAGACCTGTCCCACCTCATCCATACGTCGTGTGATCAATGAGTGGCTGAGAAGGATTTTCTATTCCAACTCTTAATGTTCTGCAACATCATCTCAAAATCTGGTTCTTCCTTGTAAGCTAAATAATAACTATCACTTTGGGAAGAGGCAAGGACTATTAAGTAATAATCTTCATGACTCATCATAGTGATACCCGAGTTTCAGAGCCGCTAAAGAGACTAGTTTGTCACCAGCATAGCAGTCACTGGAAACCAGTTGCCAGATCATGGAAACATGGCAGTATAATCCATCAAATTATTTATTGACACTTAGGCAAAGTCATTGGTTAAACTCTGAAACTGTTCAAATTTTATTCTTCGCCCATTGCTCAGAACAGATGGAATCCAACTGATTGCCTATTTGCTAAAAAAATATGAAATTTGAATCAAATGTAAAAAAATAAAGCAAATTGTTGAATGATTTTTAACTGTCATCTCAGATCATGCAAGGTTACAGTAATTTTCAAAGCTTACAGTTGCACATGTACCCAAGAACATGCAAAATCGCATCCAAAGGCTGCAGAGTTAGAACTCCTATGACAGCCTGGTCACTGCAGGTGTTTGTTTTCTTTGTCTCTATCGCACACACGATGTGGCGCCCCTCACAGCTTGAAACTGAGCTGAACTAAGATTCCACATTCATATAATCATTGCTGCGACTTAAATTGTAATGGCTAAACCATAATTATCACCGACAGAATTCTCCCAGCCACCTTCACTATCCGGACTGACTATATCGTCTCCTAGCAAAACTCTTGATTCAGTGAAGCAACCAAGACAGAGGTCACAGCTACTCCTAAAGGGGGAACAATTAAGGCAAGAAGAAGAAAAGGAACATCGGCAGAACTTTGCGTACGATGTCAGAGCCCCGCATTCTCTCTCAGCCAATCCTGAGGCAAGCACTGCCTCACAGAGACAGGGGACTCGCACAGACCTGGTCCAACTGAAGCTCCTGCTCCCCAAATACAGAAAGACTTCCTCAACCAACACTTTTTACTGGACACAAGATAGCCTTTGCCACGGACATTACCTCCAGAAGGACGTCGATGGTCCGGTCTACTCTGCTGCGAGGTTGGTCTTTCAGGTGGAGGGGGGCGTCGAGGGGGAGCCACAAGTGACAGGAGGTGGCAGCAGTGCGCTGAAGTGACGAGCGGCTCAGTGCGACACCTTCCCCCCTTCCCTCCAGTACATTTCTCATGCATGAGCACTTAACCTCCCAGAACGAATGCACGCTACACCAACTGCACATAGCCATCCGGTCTTCCACTCTCTCTCACTATCTGATTCAAAGGATACACCACCAGATGCAGCACTGAAACGCAGGAGAAGGACCTGAGCATCTCACACGCAGGCGGCATTGTTAACTTACCCGGCATGTGAGAGGCATGATTCCAGATCTGGTACGGTATCAGTTACACGATGGTGAGATTGCCATTCAGCCTTTGTGGATCTGCTAAAGTGGAGCTACGTTACAACAGAGCAGCACAGACAGTACCATCTAAGGAATCAGCCAGGGGGGTGGGGGGGGGATTAAGGGGAGGAGCAGGAAGCCCAGCCAAATGGAGGAATGCTGCCTGCAGATTGTACCTCTCCCAGTAAAAAAACCTACAGACACTACCGGAAAGAGAGAAATGTAGCCTCAAGTCTGAAAGACTGTGCTTCACAGGAAGGGGGAGGTGTATTACAGAGGCTTTCAGGAGGAAAGGGGGATGATTGGTAAGACACCCCCCTGTCATCACAGAGGGTGGAGGCCCACTGCCAATATACTGGCAGTAGGGGAAAGGACAGAGCAGGCTCTACCTGCCCTTGATAAGGAGAGTGGAAATTTTCTTCAGATTAGGATTCCCAGGGCCACTGAAGAGCAAGGGTCATGTTCATTTCAGCAGATCAGGGCTATCCGTCAGTGTGATCTGAGTACCTGCTGCCCGTGGCCCTCTCAGCATTCCGTTATATCAGCTCACAGCGAACACACCTACAGGCGACATGTCATGTCCACCTTCCATCAGAGATGGCAGCTCCTGGTCTTGATCTGAGCGGAGGGACAGGCTGACTATTGCAAGGCTATAGGGGAGGCTGCCTGAAGGTCACATTGATTTGCATTCTGCTTTTGGGATAGAAGAAGCACGACATGGAAATGGAAAGACGTAAAAACGGTGCGATGGTTACTCCAGAACATGTGCATGTGATGACAATAGAAAAAATACCTATTGGCTGACATTTTGTTGTAAAAAATTTGTGTAGTAAAAAGGAAGAAGGAGCTCTAAAGCTCAGGCCACTGCATGCCCACTGTCCATTGAAAAGATGTCCATCACACCTGATCACATGAGTGTGGCCTTCTGCTGCCTAGCTGGGTTCTCTGAGAGCAGGTGACAGTAACTGTACCAGCCACCAAAACCAGACCTCCACGGGTCCACTGTGTTTGCTACAGACTGAGAGGCCGGTGCAATTGGAAAATAGTATTTAAAATGCTCAGAGGCACTAAGTCAACGTGAAAACACTTTCACCTAACAATCATTTTGCGTCCTTTATTATCTCACAGATCAGGTTTTCTTACCTATATGTTTAGAACTTTTATTAGAAATTGATAATAATTCAGGTCTATATGTAAATGACCTGGTTAAGTATCTGTGCAAGCAATTGAAAGGTTCTCCTTATAATATGTCCTAAAAACAGCTGATATTCAATATTCATACACATTCCATCTGAAAGAGACCTCATAAATATGCAGGCCACTTGATCAATGTCATCTGCATATAAAATATTAAAGGCAGTTTGTTAGAAGCATGGCAACCAGTCCTCAGAGGCCAGACTACACAAAGTTTAATGGAATATTTTTTTTCTAGACCCCCCACAGTTCAGGGAAGGTGTCTACCACAAGTAACCTCAAATGTGCTGATGGATAGTGCTTTTAAGACTTGCTTTAACACAACAACTTGGTTACAATCCAAAGGTGGCAGAGCCTACATTCTACCCCAAGTAATCTTGGAAACGGAGCCAAGTGATTCGGTGCCAGGGTTGCACAAGCAGGAGCCCCATTGCTATGACTGAGAAGACTTGTAGGTGGTGCTACAGAGGGCACTTAACATACCCAGAGTTAGTTCAACAGAGCTAATCCTGATTGTCAGTAAATGGTGTTATGGTTGTGAGCTACCATTCGTAGTACCCGAAATTCAGAAGTTAGCCTGAAGAAACCTCGCTAAGCCAGTAAACTCACTGTGTAGTACACACCACTCCTCCACCATAACTCCTGCTTGTGAATGAAGCCGCATTGTCTGGTCTTTGAACTATAACTTAAGGGCTGCACAGTTTCAATTTCATTGCATAAAGTACCTATTTTTAGTTAAAATGAGGCACCCAGCATGAGCAGAAGTTTTTAGGTAAGAATTGCTATGCATTATACCAATATCTTAGAGCTCATACAGAGCCAATTTTATTGCTTTCCAAAATAAGCACTACAAAAGGCTTTTGTAGATCTTAATATGAAATTTTCTACACTCACATGACATGCTGCAAAAGCTCTCTGGTTACTATGGCGATGTATATAAACATAGCACAAGATTCTTCTTCATGAACATAGAGCAGGACTGCTGTTCACTCCATCCTCCCCTCAGTTGAATTACATGTTTCTTCCTGATTATTAAAAGAAAAACAATCAATTTGTTATTGCAACATAATTATTTCCCATCCATGAGAGTCAGTTTTGTCATAAGTTACTAATGAAATGGCGCATGCTCCAAAGACCTAAGCTGAGCCCAGGTGGAAATCCAGAACAGGCTATATTATTTTTTTTTTTCCAAACAGTCCCTAGCAAAAGCTTAATCATGATTTTGAAGATTCAGCATGATTGTGCGGCTGATCTAATGGCACTGAATCTCGATTAGTCATTTGGTCCTGAAGAAGCAGCTGTCTTCACAACTGGGATAAGTCTGAAAGGCAAAGTAAGCTCTACTTGGTGTTAATAATGGGACCAGACATTACTGTGACATTCACTGATCCAATGGTCCCCATATTTCAATTAGCAATGTTGTTCTGAAGAAAGACAAGAACCAGAGATGGGCAGAAATTGGCTCAGGTGGCATTAAAATGTGCAGCTATTTAGACCAATCTGTGGCACAAACTGTCACAAATGTGCCACACTGCAGAGAAAGGCAACATGCTGAGGGAAGAATTTGAGTCATTTAATGGTAGATGAACGTCCCAGTATTTTTTAGCCTTGATGAGGAAGTCATTAATTAATAAATGTTTTTTGAGAATTAGAACCTCAGAACCTCACCTGAAGAATAGAGAAAAGTTAGTGTGGTGAGGTCTTCACCCAGGATACCTCCCTAGTGCTTTTCCACACTCAAATTTCTGCTCTTCTTATACCTCCAAAAGCCAAAGAACTCCAAAATAAAGAGTCAGTTTTCACATTTAAAAAGCAACTGACAGTCCACCTACAGAGAAATATAATAAATTAAGATTTTATTGCAACTGATTTTTCCATTTTGTGTGACTTTTAAATACCATTGCTGGGGGTCTTTTTAAATGCCATGCTACAACTACTTAATGTGGCAAAATGACAAGTCAGTCTATTCTTGATTTGTTCACTGAATTTAGATTGGCATCTTTCCTGAGAAGACTACTCGTCCACTACTTGGATTTGCAGGGCCAAAAGACAAGGGAGGTGAGGATGCAGGTGCAAGAACAAATAGGTTTTCAATCATTGGGATAAGCGAAGATACACACTAGAAAAGAACCACTGGGCTCTGCCATGAATACAAGGGGTAAATAAGGCATTTGCCTAAAAGTCAAACAGAGCAAGAACTGGATTATGTGGACTAGAGAACTAACAGATAGAGAGCTACAGGCACACAAGAACAAGATACTGAATGGGAACTAGCAGTGATGCTAACAAAAACTCAGCCAAGACCAAAGGACAGATGCTGACTTAAATAATGAGTCATGGGTGGCTCACATCAGGACAATTGGGAAACACGATGAGGAGATGAGGGAACACTACAGGCAGACACCAAAGAGAGCCTGAGCTCCGGAGTCCTGATGCAGATGCCACACTAGCCTTCCTCATCAAGAATTCACTGCTCTCGTGCTCAACATGACATACATAGCTTGCTTACAAAGTATTCCTGACCATGAAAAATGTTAATGAAGTTACAAATAACGGAGTATGGAGTATGAAAACTCAGTGTCAGTGTTGTAATGTTTTGGTAGAGTCCTGGTTTAAATATTCTCTTTTTCATTCAATCCATGTCTTTTATTCAAAGCAAGATGAATGAAATGATGTTCTTTGATGATAAAATATTTAAAAATCTTGTTGGCTCACTGGTGTTTCAGAAGTAGTTCTTTTAATTCAATAAGGCAACTGACCATCTATAAAATCGGTGCTTCACTGAAATTCCTGAGGATGAAAGCCTTTCAAAAAAAAAACAAAAAAACAGCCAGATGAGATTCAATGGGATGAGAAATGATTCTAGGCAACCTTTTGAACTTTCTGCATTCCCTGAAACACCGGTGACACTCCAGGCAATTTAAAACCATATTTTCACACTGAGCTTACAGGATTGACATCCCTTGGTCTGTGCATCTAAAACATTCATCTTGTTGCACAGAATGCTGCAGGAACAAATTATATCAGCACGTCAGTGTCTGAAAAAAAATACCAAGACATTTGTATGGTCGAAGCCACTGTCAGGTGCATCACAAAACTCGATGCTATTGCAGGACAAGAATGGCCACCCAGTACAAGCTCACAATGCCTACATGCGTGTTGGGGCCACTCTTTTTTTAATCTGACCCATTTTTCATCCTTAGGGCCATAACATGGAGCTTCAATCTCCTATAGTTAGTAAGAAATGGAAGCTACTCTTTTTAGGCGAGCATTTTTAGAACTTATTTCATAAGTCACATCAAGAAATAAGTAAGTCGATATAAAACCTTCAGGTTCAAAATTGAGCATAGAGAAAATGACCAAAGATAATATCCCTTTGCTTTTATTGCACAATCCCAAAAAACAGATCTCTATGTAGGAATGTTAAATTTATAGAACATTAGAGTAAATACAAAGATCGTACAAATCTCATTCCAGTTCTCAATAGAAATTACAAAGCTGAATTTTATTATTCAATGCAAATTTTTAGCTTTTAGTTTCATTTATTATAACAATTAAAGAAAAGTCATGAATTGCAAGTGCCAGTCATTTTACAAATGCCAGTAGATAAGACCACGCAGCCAAACATTAGGTCAAGGATCAAAGTATTTATATTCTATCACCCAGGTACAGGAGCATACAGCCCATTTGACAGCATCCCCTACTCAACAGCTGGCCAGAAAACGGAATAAGAATTAATGAACGAAAATGCATTATGGAGAGATATTCATACTCCCAATGGAGATATGACATAAGACCAACTGCAGGGGCGGCATCCATGTTAAATCTGGAAAGTTGTTTAATTCATTTGGAATCCCTGCTATTTCTAGGAAATTCTGCACCTCCAGCAGAAGCACTGTGGAGGTACGCACATACAATACACAGGCAATGCCACCCCCCCTCCCCACATCACCACCCACACAAAACAGAACCCCCACACCAACTCATAGCTATTCCTCAACAAGTGATCTGAGGCGCGATATTATATTCGCCGCAAGACTGTGTTCAACCGTAAAGCAGCTAGCTGATTCGAATGGTGGGGTCATACCAAGATTGTAATGGGGGACCAAAATACCCTCTCTTCCTGGTACCCCGCTGCTGCTGGTGATTAGGTCCCATATGAACCCTGTCTCCTAAAAACTCTCCTAGGAGACCCAGCAAGGTGACTGGCCGCACCTGAAAACAAGTCCCTCAATAGGACAAGCAGTAAAATTAGAGAAAGAACGTCGAGCTCTGAAGACAGAGGCTGCCCACCTGCATAGCAAGAACGGTGATGCCACAAAAGTGCTCCATCTTTCTGAGGATCTGAGACAACAACGGGCAAGGGAGGCTATTTCTGGCAGATGCTGAAGGGGTCTGAGTGCTAGTGTGAAGGCAACACTCACAGATATTTTTCCTTCCTTCTCTAACACTTCCTTAGCACCTTAGCATCACTAAATAAATACCAGATGTTTGACAAAGATATCACCTGGACAAAAACGTCATTCTCTGGCTGCTTTCTCACATAATTTAAGTAGGTCGGCTGTGTCAGAACAGGACGTCAATAGCACACACACAATGACCGCAAACGCACATAAAGAGCATGTGACCGTATTCGTCCTCATGTGCAGGGCATTGTCGATCATGCAACCCAGTGTGAGCTGCCTTAGAAGAGGACAGCAGGAGTATTATCTGGAACTCCGGTAATTAGTCTTTTACACTGCAGGTGTCTAAGAATAGCTTGCAGGACACTGGAGACATAAAGGTAGAGTAAAGTATGAAAACGACGAACCGACTGAGTGTAAGGCAAGAGGATTCATTTAAACACTGAAATAGCGCCACCTAGACACCAGGGTTCACAAGCACTAAACCCGATGCCTTCATATTTAAAAAAAACACAACTGCGCAGGAACTAAAGCTACAGATTGTATCACCCATATTTACTGGACACTTGTGGAGCTGTTTAAAAGTGAATAATGCTTTTTTATAGCAGAGTGGGATCTCCAGTTGTAAATTGCAGATGCCTGCATGATGGTAAAATTGAAGCATAGTGTGTTTAATACACTGTGTGCACTGGCCACATTCACTGTAATTTATGTCTTGGCATTGACAACATTATGATTCATTGTTTAATTTGCAGAGGTTTGTGTTATTGGGTAATTATTTCCTGAGGTAACTAAACCGCAGGTGCCCACCATAATGTATGGAAAGGATTGTTAATGAGAAAAATAAATAAATGCATAGAAATGTAGCACTACTGTGACAGTAGATTAGCTCCCAGATAACACAGGAAACATGGAAATGCCCAGGTATTTTTCAGTAACTTTCGTGCTGGTTTTAGAAAAACGATTTGGCCAAAATATTTTAGAAAATGTGGCTACAAATTTTCCAGGGTATCATTTAACATGTGTCTACACACAAACTTGCATATGCAGTTCACTCAAACCAGCAACATACGTTGTAACGTATCTTGCTAGCACAAACTATTCCCTGTGTTCTCTACATTTCCAGAGTACCTGTTCTAATTTTTGGTCAATTTGTGACATGCTTGAAATTGGAACAACTATTTTTTCCACCCTGTTTTTTGTCCCAATTTACTCGTTTTGTTGCCTTTTGTGCTCTTCTGTCTGGCAACTTTTTTCCATAGCATCCAGGAAGGATTGAGTCGGGCAAAGAAGGGCTCCCACTAGTGGTGAGACAAACAAGACTCACAAACCCATGATGGGCCAGAGTATCCCAAACTACCAATCAATGATACTGATAGTCAGCCATTAGCAAGCATTGATTGGTAGACCAGGATGCTCCCACCCACAACGGGAACTGCTTTTGTGGGAAAGAGCATCAACAGGTTGAGCCACCCAAGAGCCTTCATGGAACCAAAGGCGAAGACACAGCCACAATAAGGACAATATGTCCTTACGCGACATTTAAGTTTTATTTAAGATGAACGGTGCCACTCTGCGTATTCCAAGCTATGTATAGCATGAGGCAGTTTGCATCAGCTTCTCTCCAACACCTCAGACTCACTGAGGTCTTCTTCTCGCCACTGCAGTCCCATGCCCACCAGGCAGGATTTCATCTCGACAGCAGCATGGAGCCAGCCTTGCGTAGGCTGACCTACTTCACCTGGACCTACATGGCACTGTCCTGCAGAGAGTGCAAATAATCATATTCAATGCCACAAATGTGAGAATCCACAGTTTCAACAAGGACAGTGCTGTGTTTTGTTAATCAACATGGAATTATTCCCCCAGGAGCACAGACTATAGCTGAAGGTCCTGGGCACATATACATTCCCAGCTCAGAAGTGAGGAGTTTAGACCATCAGCCTGCAGATGTCCATCACTAAAGATAAAGTCTGCACTCCCTATCCTGTCATATTAGCTACATTACTGCCAAACAGAGTATGCTGCTGTTGACTGGACCACAGAGCACCTACATAACATGCAATGCCAAAAAAATCTCAGGTGGACACATTCAGGACACATATTCTGTTTTAGCAAACTCTGTTTTTTTAAATGCACGTGACTGAGACAGGATGTCCATCTATCGGCACAAATGATCTTTAAGGATCTTTTTACTGCATACACAATCATACAGTTTAAACTAAGATCAGCTGAGAATGGTTCACCGGAAGCACAAAACTGAATATTTCCCTAAAACATCACATCTAATGATGGCTTACTCGGTTACAGTTTGAGTCATCCTTACAGTGACTTCTTAGGCGTCAGGGATAATTTTAAAAGTGAGATTTCTTGCGGTTGGGGGAATTGTGGTGCACACATTATGCTCCATGCCTTCTCACCATCTAATCGGAGTCTTTCTAGCTCAGAACAGAGACCCCAGACTCATGTGGGCTCCTGTCTCCCTTCATATACTGGTGAGGAGGCATTGAAAACTAAGTCCAGGGCAGCATGCAGCTAAATATAAAGCGTGTCAGAGACAGGAAAAGCCGTGATGCAAAAAACACAAATGTGCTCTTTGGTAAAGGGACAGTAAGCTAGGAAGCCTCAGGTTGAGATGATACCTGGCTGTCTGGTGCTAGGCGGCTCAGCCAGTAGCACTGTGACTGCATACGGCCAGGATTGTGGGTTCGATTTCTGACCCCATATTCTCCTTCAGTTTCTGTGGATATCTTCCCACACATATGAAGATATACAGCGTAGGTGAAGTGACATCTCTAAATTGTGCATGCCTGTGTTCTGTCCAGTGAGGGGCTGCATCCCCATTCGTCCTGGGATTCTGGATCCAGTCTCATCGTAAATGTATGAAATGATGGCTGTTTCTTATTTAAACTCCTTGAATAGATACACCATGGCAGTCAAAGAATTACATATGTATGTTATGGAGCTTGTGAGTTTCTGATTGCGGAACCTAATCCAGGAAGATGTTTCAGCTCTAAAACCCTGGAGAACCGTGCTAAGCAGAATGGCGGTGGATATTAACTCAAAAACACCCAAACCAAATACAGAACAATGAAAATTAACAATGTTTGAGTGAACTTAAGTAAGCGTTCACATGATATATGCAGAGTTGTTGTTTCTGTAACCTGTTCGTAAAGCAAACACCTCATTTAAACTGGGTAAAAAGACACCATCTGAGCATTTTGGAGTCCAGGGACAATACGTCATGGATGCTGATGATGAGAACTTTAAATTAGTTGGCCCCTTGGCAGTGGCATTCCCCTGTGTCAGAGAAACCAATGACAGAACCATGTGATACCCTAGAAGGTGAAATCAAATTTCCGGTGAATTATAATTCCCATTTAACCACCAATGATGGCGGTTAAAGGACATCACCTCCCTCATGTGGAAGATGTTACGTAGCGCTGCAGGGCGGCTACCTAAAACATCGAGACGGATCAGGCACACTCACATTTGTATTCAAGGCTGCATACTCTGCAGCATACTACGGTTCTCCCTTATCCTTTTTGGCTCAATACTGGCACCTGCTGGCTGTGCAGGAGTCTGCAATGACTGATAAAATCTAGGTCACTAATTTGTTACGTGTAACCTCAAAGGTTGGTGGGGACAAAACTTGCAAAAATACTTTCTGAACAACGAAATATAGTTTCAGAACAATGTTTAAAGCTATGTTTATGCCTTGAAATGCAATAAAATATCTGTATAAATGCTGAAACGGAGGTGAAAAATACACAGCTTACACTGCCACTTGGTCTTCTATGTCTTATTATTGTTAAATTGTTATCAGTACAATATAAAAAAGAAAAAGTGTACAAAATGGCAAATAAGTAAGAAAAAATATTAAAGAAGTGATAAACACGCCAATGAAATAAAAACTGGCTAATCTTTTACAGGGATAACTGTTGAATTAATTCTATTAATTCTGAACGTTCACTGCAACACTGTTGGAGAAGTGATTTGCATTTGTTGGTTTTGTTGCCTCAAGATCTCTATCCGGTTTGTCCCAAGCCAAGTTATTGGGATTAAGGTCAGATGATGTCATCACTTTCAGTTTTCTTTGCTCATACTTCTTCAAACTGACTGGCTCCTCCAATATGTTGTTCTCCATGCATTGTTCCAATGTCTCACTCTTGTTCACCATATTATATTAATGAACCTGTCCTGCCCGGT
The DNA here is from genome assembly GCA_009936485.2 of Gymnarchus niloticus. Taxonomy (NCBI): domain Eukaryota; kingdom Metazoa; phylum Chordata; class Actinopteri; order Osteoglossiformes; family Gymnarchidae; genus Gymnarchus; species Gymnarchus niloticus. Next base: position 21,781,165 of record JAACJT020000086.1, on the reverse strand, counting down.
GCTGGCCCATGGATGAAGGGCCTCCCTCTTGAGTCTGGTTCCTCCCAAGGTTTCGTCCTCCTGAGGAAGTTTTTCCTTGCCACTGTTGTCCTTGGCTTATTCTCTTGGGACCTTGGGCCCAGGACTATGTAAGGCACTAGGTGACAATGCTTCTTGTTAAAAACACTGTGCAAATAAAATTGAATTGAATTGAATCAAATTGAATTGAATTGACAGGGTATTTAATTAGAATGAGCACATTGCTTGAGGTTTATTCAAAATTTAATAAGATATATGTATTCAAAGACTTTTTAGTGAGTATATATGTAAGTATAAAAATTATGACGCAATATTTAACAGTATCATCAGCAAAGTAAGGCTTCATCTTCATCTACGAAACTGAAGGTCTTCATTCAGAAAGTCAGTTAAAAATTCCATAAACTTCTTTCCACCAATGCAGCCAATTTTGTACTTTCTTTTCTCACAAAATACCATCTTCCTGTGAATATACATTAACTGCGATAGTCAATGGGTCCACAGCAGAGTTACCAAGTACGATCTCAACTCCAGAACTGTCACTGGTTCTTACAAACAGGTAGGAGGACCAATACATGCAAATCAGTTCTGCAACCTTCGAGAGGAGGCTCAAATCCTGTCCTAAGGGGAAAAAAAATAAATTCAGAATGTCTTCTGTGAAGGCTACATTCAATGCTTTGGTCACGTAAATGACTGAAACAATTATATGTGAAACCACCAGCAACGAGGTTAAGAAAAAAACCTGCGTGTTGACAATGAAGAAAAAATGACCTACTGTTTGTCATTGCTTGTTAGGTTCAGTGGCAATTTCAGTAATTTCAACCCACACATGAGTCACACACCCTGGGTCTTAACTACGCCAGTCTCCACATGACTAGGGTCAGGGAAGACAGGTATAGAACTCTGAAGGGTGTTTAGCCACCTTGACAGAAGGGCATGAGGGTAAAAATCAGCAGGTCCTCATACTTCTGGGCCATCTCTGGTGACATGGTATCAGATGTGAGTGAAATCATTATAATGGCCGACAGACTACGGTACTGAAAGAAGTGGTGAAAGCAATGGTACCTTTGGCAGTGTATGTCATGCCTCTCTCCTGGTTTCTGTGGCTCTGTCACCTGGGACAAAAGGCCAGCCCAACTGCACAGTGCTGAGAGGTTGTCTCACAGGATGACATTTACAGAGCAGCAGTAAGTCTCTGAACTCAAACAGCTACACTGGGAAACAGGAGAAGAAAAAATCACGGGTGTTAGTTGATATGCGAGGCGAGTGGTGGTTTCATGTGTTATTCATGTGCGGATGCCATTTTGGCCAGACATCTGATGTGAGTAAAGGCTTCACAAGGGAGCATCGGCAGTGTGAATGTTAGAATCTAAAACCTGAAATTGCCTGAAATTGCCGAATTTTGAGAAAAACGGAATCTGCTGTGTACTATACAGGAAAGGTAAAATCGTGAGAGGACACTTTCCCAACATTGTAATGCCAGTGCAGGCTATTATGGAAATGATTATATCACACATGGCTTTGGTAGCATTAGAATTTAGACAACAGTACTGAATATTAGTACAACATGCTACCTATTGTTAAGGGATTCTCAAAAATATGAATGATTACACTACAGTTTATGGATGGATGGATGGATGGATGGATATATTTATAGTTTTAGTGTGCAGCAGTTTAAAGGTTACTGAGAGGCCTTAGTAAGCTGTTTTGTGTGCATAGGGTCTCGGCAAACAGATTTGGCTACCGCAGTCTCTTCAGTTTGTATATGGATGCTTCCATAATTACGAATCTTCTGGCTTCCCGCAACTAATTTAACTGTCATGTTACTTGGTGTCATGCAGTGGTTTCAACTTTATTTAAAAACCTTGAGGGTGAATTCCAGTGTCATGTCTTACTACTTGCAAATATGTAATCTTTATCTGTGGCAAAAAAAAATATATATATATATATACTATGATATGTTGGACAAGCCTATGGTGGATTGTTTTCATTCATCAGTGCTGAATTTTAATGACTTGTAAAATGAGAACGTGCCGGACAATTATCTACCCTTAATATCACAGACGAAGGATACAGTCACACTTTGACAGATGACATACGGCGTATGTTCATTAAAAATACTTCATGTTGTCTCATTTGTTTTTGTGGTTCACAGGCTCCATTTTAGGCATTTTTAAATCCCACAAACGCTTGGACTCAGTCTCTTGTCTGAAACATAGTTTTTTTTTTTTGGAAGGGAATATTTCTGCATCACCTAACATGGCAAGAAAAGTCATCGTTCTAAATACGACGTTCCCAAACCGAGGGAAATGGCAAATCATTCTCCATGTTCTCTACCTGTTTTGCAGACATTTATAAACCTCTCTAGATTGATGCTCAGAACATTTAATGGAGCTTTGAGACAATAAAATGCAACTTTTTGTTGCCACTTTTGTAGCATTTTCAAGAGACAAAGTTTACAGAGAACCTGAAAAATCAGAATCTTTCTGTACTGGGGTATCAGCACATGTGCTATTTTCAAGCACTGCTGCAACACAGTGTAGCAACACTGACATGATGACATCCCACTCTTTCTTGATACCAGTAGACAGCAACAAAGATTCTCCCGACAAACAGAGTTATATTTCATTGTGTTCTTTCCCATAGTTAATGACTGTGGTGAGCATTGGGCCAGTCCAGTTAGGGATGGTAAGTCTGTTTTCCTTTTGATGAATAAATGATGCAGCACTGCATTCCCAGAGCCGGACAATGTTCCAAACCTAAATCAGACACGTCTAGGCCACCATTATGTTTACGTCTCAGTGGTTTTAGTCATACGTGCTATAGTCCAGACATCTACCTACAGAGGCAATTAGGATGGTGGAGCTTGTGTCCAGAAGTGCCTGACATTCATGTCCTTCGATGTGGCATGGTAAACAGGGGCTGTGTACGTAACAAATGCGGCCAACCAGATGGACATTGGGTTGTTGAGGGGGTATAGAGCTAGCAAGCAGTGGTCCCCTCACTGCATCACCCTCCGGTCATTGTCTATTGACTCAGTGGATCTAGGCATTTTTGTTCTCACTGCCATTGTTTACAACAGCAACAGCAGACCAACTGCCATCTCTGCACCGCCATAGGTTCCTTGTTCTCATCCTCCAAATCAGCTACACTATAAGACTCATGCGGGATCAGGAACCCTTCTACCCTCTCAGGTTCTGCTAATGCTTGTTCTAGCTTACATGGCGCCATCACATTAATGTGCCTCTGCAAAGTGTCTAGCAGGAGGGCCCTCATGAATGCCTCCAGTGCTATATCATCCTGCACATCTAGCCTCTGGTTGGACATCTAGGAGTCCCTGCAGGGCCTTTTCTTCCAGGGCAAGGTGCAGTGCAGGCAGCTCATCTGTCCACCCATTGGAGCAGGCCTTCAGCTCCAACTGCTCTGCATACGTCTCCCACAGTCTCTCACCGGTGTATTTTGGGAGCCCCACGGCACACGTTGTAGTAGTAAATGGAAATGCTCCTGCTCCCCAAGGCCTTCACCCTGGAAGGAGGCTGCTCTGCTCCTCCGCATCGACACTGAATCACCAGCACAGTCATCAGCATCACTTACTGCATGTCTGCCAAAAGCTCATCTCTGAATATCTACCGCTGTGGGTCATTCTTCCACCCACCACTTCTCCCGTGATCCGTAGCATATTGGGTCCTGCCTCCACCCGTTTGTGCCTGTGCACAGCTAGTGAAGGTCCACCTCTATTCAAGTCCAGGGAGCACCTCTCCCAAACTACGTCTTCTTTCATTGACATCCCAGAGTTGAGTCGAGCTCTTGTAGCATAAGAGTAGCTTTCACCGCCCACTTCGCTGATTCAGAACGTGGATCAAAGATCCCACTTCTGACACCAATGTTGCGTCAGCGGGAGGCAGGAGGCAAACACATGGTTTTATAAAAACAAATTTTGTTCGTATCATCTAGTGAACAGCAAATTAGGTAAAGCCACTGCACTAGCTAACTGGCTAATTAATTCCACCCTACCAACAACAACTTCCTCTCTCCTTTCACTCCCACCAAAACCTGGAAGGGGTTCCCAGCATTTATTCAGTCTACAGTAGTGTGGGCCATTGCAATATGTTAACCACAACTGCTGATCACTGCTACGTAGAGTAGCCTACAGCATAGTGGATAATGAAAAAATATGTCATGGCTCGATTGGTACACTAAGTAAATTGGAAACAAACAAAATAAAGTTTATGTGCACATTATTTTAACATCAAATTTCTGTTGGTGTTAAGTCTATCAGGAGATGTACTCCACTACATCTGTATTAAGTTGGTAATAATGCTTACAGAACTGGTCAGTATTGTTCACCAGCAAATTGACTGGCTTAGCTTCTTTGGCTAACTCATGAGCAAGACAAATGATTTCCACTGTTTAAAACTATTCCAGACCAATTAGAAATTATGCGAAAGTCTAAATTACAGTAGATCCTAAACAGGTCTCCATAGACTGCTGTTTACTCCAAAGATTAAGATTCTTGTGGTTTCTTAATATCTATTGTAATTTCTGACACATTGATATTTTGATCTGTTCCAGAAGTCATGCTGATAATAAAGAATGAAACAGTTGATGCGTGACATTTGTATCTACCCTGTTCTCAATATGTTTGTGTCATCTGACAAAAGCTTTCCCAAAATTAAAGGGCGGTCAGTGTTTAATGACTGCGTGAACCACAAGATGTCAGTGTATACACATTTACTGTATTTTGATTACAATTGTTAGACAAACATTGAAAACGATTATTTTACTTTAAACAATTTTTAATTATGGCCGCTATTAATATGCACAGATTTGATTTTATTAAATTCAACTGTAATTTAACTTTGAACATTGTTAGAGTATGTTAACATAAAATGTTCAAATAAAATTAACCCATGTTAATTTCAAAAGTATAAATGCGGAGACTTCAGAAATGGGATTCTGTGGGTTCGGTATATGCTGAAGCCATATTGGAAGACCTTTCCTAGGTTAATTTTGCAACTGGAGGTGACTTCAGTAATTTTACGTTGAAGAATATAAATGTATCTTTTTTTTTTTTTAGTAGCAGAATGGGTTGTACCACGATTCATTTTAACTATTTCTTGTGTGTTAAATTAGCATTTCTGCTTGGCAAGTGTTTCAGTTACCCATTGGTTATTTAATTGCGCAAAGTTTTAACTGAATGCACCATTTTTTAAGACTATGCAAGCTCATTTTGACAGTACAACATCATATTACATACTATCCTGGTAGAAAATAAATGAATAAAATCGTGTAACCTTGTAGAGCAATGTGCGAAACGATCCATTTCATGGCGTTACTAAAACATCCTGGGAATCAATGAAAGCATGCAACACCTGTGACTGACACAGATATCAACTGATGTAACATTTTTAACAGGATTATATTGAGGTCTGACCAATGTCTCAATATGCGTGACCTTGTCAGCTATCACACTACTGCTTACATGGAGGAAATCATCAGAAGCAAAAAGCAAAAAGTCATTAAGCAGATTATTCAAGGATATGTTTTACTTAAATATGTTGCTGACATATGTGCCATATACTCAAAAAAATTAAGGAGCACTCCACTAAATGATTTGATAATCTGTTCCATTATCTGAAAGAAGACGGTTTCCATTACATTACATTACAGGTTTCTGTAGCATAGAGGTATTCTCATGTCCTTTGGACCTATAGTCTGTCACTGAAATTTGTTGCCAATGACAGTTAAAACAATACCAGGTGTTAACAGCAGCTCAGCTGCGGATCGGTGAATAACCTGAAAGCAGCTGGAATCCACGCACAAAGACATGTTCCTTAGCTGTAGTTGTAGGTATGCCCCATATCGGAATGTCAAAGGTACACCAACAGCCGCCACATCTACACCCACGTGCCATGCAAGAACCCGCCTCTGCTCGCCTGGCTGCTGTGATCTATAGCCTTGCTTTAACCACATGTATTTGCTGAGTGCTTCTGGTGCAAAAGTTTACATTCCGGAGTTTAAGTGTTTCTTCACTGTGGACCAGCACTCTGCTGTAGGTGGGCATGTTGCTACTGGTCCCTACTGGTATCTGGTCACTGCATCCTAAACCCTTTGAGCTGTTCCAACTCATGAGGAACCGCTGCTTCACTATTGTGGTCCACGTTTCACCAGGCAACCGCCAACATTTTACCGCAAGGAGCTGGTTATACCGAATATCAGTGGCAGTAAATGACCATTGCAAAAACCTGAAAAATTCCAGCTAAAAACAGCCATCCCATAAAACATGCAGATAGTTAGATAATTAATTCCCATAAAGTTACATTGATTGGATCTAGGATTATTTTTATGGTCTTTGTAAAACATATCTAGCAAATATCAAAATTTGAGATTTACTATATTTCCTCTAGGGCTTTTGTTGCTTTTAATTTTGTATTTGTGTTCAGGTCACTGACGTTTCACCAAGTGAAACTAGGTTCACTCCGCATCAATAACGCTGTGATGGAGCATGCAGGCTGCTTTGCTCCATGTCAGAGTCATCCTTTTCCAGTTTAAATGTCCCAGTTTCAGAATTTTCAATTCATGTCGGTAAAAAAAAAAAAAATACATGTAAATATGAAATTTACATAAACTAACCAAAAATGTACAGTATCAATGTGTTATAGAAAAAAATATATACGTTGACTCTCATATGTTTCAAAATTCATTTTTTTTTCGCTTTTTTTCTATAGGTAAGACCACATATTTATATTTCAAAGTTACGCATTATCCCATACTTCAAACAGCCTACTGAGAAATACTTTCAAATAACAGGAAAATATATTCATCCTGTGGCAAAATCTGATTCAGCCCATTATGGAAAAGCTGTTATATGATAATTGTGACTACTGTCAAACTGTATTAGATAAAAAGGAATTTAAAATGCATCCAAAGGTACAAAACTTGGGGGTAAAATTGGGGCAGATTTCACTGTGTAGCCCCTGCCCACACTCTGTCTGCTGATGTAGTCCTTTTGGGATTAGTCACTGCAGTCAGCATGCGGTTATCAGTCAAGTATAAGGACTGGGCTATACGCCACAGGCTGTAATTTGACACAGCCTGAATGGGCGTGGCTGCCCCCTACTCCTTCCCATGCTTCATGCAGCAGTTGACTTAATGATGCAAAAAAGAATCTGATCTCAAGTCTTCCTTAAAGGGGAATACAAAACAAGGTGGAATGTTTAATCAAGATTTCAAAGATTTCCTACCTCCCAGGACAGTCCATAACCTTGGAGCCCTATCCTCTTCCACCATTTCCCACTGTGTTGTGAAAGCTCCTGGGCTGCATCTCACTGACATTACGGATACAAGTGTGGTTTGTCATGATTATATTTACACAACCGGGAGAAGAATGTTGTAAGCATTGTTGGTCCTTCTCATTCCTTGTGAAGCCTTGTAGAAAGTTCTGTGTGGACAACAGAAGCACTCTGAGAAAGGTAAGGAATGCAGACCTCTCTCCCTGGGGCATTGAAACAGCAGATGTTTTGGTGCCCTGGGTTCTGGAACCAGAAGTTGAGCGTTAAAACCTGTCCTCATCATAGAATGATCAGGAAATACTGAAAACATACCAGAGTCCATAAACGTAGGCTTGTTTTAATCTATACTTCCACTCAAGGTAGATACAGGCCTTGTTTTGTCAAATGGCCTAAAGGTAAATAGGATGATCATGAAATACTCTGAGAGCATACCAGAGTCTATAAACATTGGCTTGTAATAATCTCTGCTTCCACTCACGGTAGATATAGCCCATGTTTTTTCAAATGACCTATAGGTAAACTCCAACTCTCCACATAAACTACCATCCCACCCCCAAACAGGCTTAAACTTGATTCTGTTTCCCTAAACCAAACATCACATGTCCCCCAATGCAGTGAAATTGCCAACTGATTGTTGTGTTGTGATCTGATGAAATAATATTTGAACAATTTCATCTGGTAGTGCTGTTCTGTTTTGTATGTAACTGCTTAATAGCAGAATGCCTTTGTTTTTTTTTTTGTTAATTTCTTTACAGTTATGAAGGAAATCCTGGCACTGTCTACTGCTGTCTTGACCAGATGACTGGCCATGTGAATCCATGTGTTTACTCCCCCAATTGACCTGCTGTAGTGTTTGGAGGACCATAAGCATGCATTCATTGAATAACGGCTATATTAAATCATCATGACATAAAATGCTGTGGTATATAGTTATGTATACAAGAAAAGATGATAGCGATTATGCTCACAATTGTCATGCATTCAATTGTTCTGACTTTGTTTCTAGAAGCCAGTGTTTCCAAATGAATTACTAAATAAGGATGGTAAAAGTTACTTGAACCTATTCGTCAGTCGCTTTTTATGAAAAGTATTGGTGTCAAGAATCAGGCTGGTGCTCAGTACCGACACAGAGTAGCAGAAAACTGAATCCAGCAGCAACCAAGCAACTATGTGTGGTGTTTTGGGCTCAGGGAGCTGTGTTACCTGAAACACATAATGTATTTTAATCCCTCCTCAATGTGGTGAGTCAACTGCCTGAGTGATTGCAAGCTCTTTTAATTAATAGAGAAGTTTTAACCTTACAATTGAAGTTGCTATTCAGGCTATGGGAGTCAATCAGCGTATCCAATCCCAGCTTTTTGCACCTGAGGAACATGATGGTGATATGGAAAATATCAGGAATTTTTACTCCAATGTTACTTAATTTTGTACAAGTTTTACTTGCATGGTATCAGACCTGGACCAGCCCTCCGGTGCTCTTGGTCCCAGAGAACTGCTCAGGGTTTTGTTGCTGCCCATCATGTGTCCTTGTTCGCCAGGTGCCCTTGCCCTGATTGCCCTCGTGTGTTGCACCTGTGTCTTGTGTTATTTAAGTCTGTGTCTCTCCTCATGTCCTTGTCATGCGTCTGTCTCGCCCTTGCTTTCCCTAGGCTGGTCCCTTCACACCCGTTTCCCAGGGACCCTGTTTTAGCCTTGTCATACTTTGAATTCATCTTTGTTCTCCCTTGCTTTCAGGGCAAAGCCTGGTGGTTATTTTATTGGTGTTTATAATTAAATCTTGCTTATACTTGCACTTCTATCCTCGCCACCCTGGTGTCTTGGCAATACCCTGGACAGCAGACGTGGTGTGGCTATGTTCAGATGCCTTCCTGATCGCTCTGTGTAGACTGTGTTTTTATTTAGTATAGGGTACATTTCACTACATGTTGTACTTGTATAACTGTGTATGTGACAAATAAAGAATCTTGAATCTACCAATCTTATTTCAGTGACAAATGTGGCACATGGGCCACCTGAATTTGGGATAGGTCATCTGGAGGTACTCCTTAAACCTTATGGATATAAATGCCTGCTAAATTAATTAATAAACATGTGAAAATTGTTTTTTTGTCATCCATATTCAGGGAGTTGTGCAGGATGCCACTTGGTTGCAGGCTTGCCAGAGAAGTCGATCCACTGCAGCTTCATCATTGAACTTTGTTGACTTGCAAAGGGAGTCAGGGAGAAAAAAGTTGCACACATTGTAACTTTCTGAATGGGATCTAAGGTCTCTGTTTGAACTGGCCTGCAAGGACTTAGGAGAGGATCTTGATGAATATTTTGATTTTGTGGTTCACATCAGTAATATTATGCATGAGCAAATATTCATGGAAGACTGTAGCTCATTCCTCTTCGAGGAACACTCCATATACACCTGAATTCATCCAGCAAGGTGCAACCTGTATAGCTGAAGTACAGTGGATGCTCCATCAGACATTATTAGCAAAACATTATAAAATTACAGAGTAACTGTACTGTAAAAAGGTAGGCTGAGTAGGCATTACAGCTTTATTAAACATTAAAAAATGTTCATATTATACATCACATTAAACATTGAAATATTAAGCAAATCCAAAGGTATATTCATCATTTACAACTTTCACATCTCATGGAACTACCCCTGTGATCTCTGACAGCTTTGAATAAACCTGCCCTAGAATGAGTCATGTGACTTGGACCCCATCTCTCACTCTGGAATGTTGTTTCCTGGATACAGGGTCTACAAACTACAAAATAAATATGCAATGTAAAAGGACCACCTCTGGATCCTGCTTGTTTTCGCATTTGGTCATACATGGCTAAAACAAAACTAACTCAGATGCCTGTGGATTCACACAAGTCAATTCCAGGCTTAATATGGGTTGATAGATGTCTTCGGCACTATGGCACGACACCTTGCCAGACCTCAGGACTTGACTTGCCACTCTAGGGTGAGTCACTGCATGTTTTTCAACATTTATAATCTCAGCCTGGAGATGCACATAGTATTGAAGCTTAACACTGAATCTGACATGTTTGTCTTTTACCGTCAGTACTCCATTCATTATTTTTAACTACATGTGTGTTAAAAATAGTTATCCCACAGTAATTGTACTATAAAAAGGTAGGCTGAGCAGACATAACCATATTAAACCTTAAAATGTTTTTAAATTGTGCATCAGTAAATATATACAGCAAATGCAATCACGAATCATGAAAAGGACAGCTTTTTAAGCACATATTTTACTCGTACGACAGGAGCTTGTGAGCCTAAATGAACACGACACATTTACAGACAAAAATAGAACTGCAAGCTCCCAGTGAAATAGAGAGTGGTGGGGGATTGTATAAGGTCCACTTAACATGAATACAATGACAGTGCTGTGAATTGACAGGTAGTCACACATTGCAGCTGGAAGTTCCCCACTGTGTGTGTGTTTGTGTGTGAAAGTAGAGTTTACATGTTCTTCTTCTACCTTGTGTGTGTATCTTCCAAGTATTCCTTTTTCCCTCCCTAGTCAGAAACACACACTCCAGGGGAAGTGTAATGTTATACTGACATTTACATGAATGTGATCATGTGACTATAAACAAATTATTTTACCCACGACAAGCCTAAAATTATCTGCAACGCACCATCAAAAAAAAAAAAAAAAAACAAGTGGATAAAGACTAATGATGTAAAAGCGATAGGACAGCAATGGGAGCACAGTGGAACACTATCTAGATATTTTGTTGCGATTTTCGTTTTCAGATGATGAAGAACCTGGGTGTGTATACATTTTCTCTTCCTATATATGTGATAATTATGAAACAGAGAACTTGATATAGTTCAGCCTATAATATTGTAGTCACTGTAGAGGAATCCATGATGCCAAAATGAAATTCTCATTTATAGAGGTCTATTTAATTGGAAACCAGTCAGGTTAACCAACAAACCACACGCACACACACACACACACACACACACACACACACACACATTGAACATGAGTCAAGAGTTAAGGGGAGAATCATAATGAACCGTACAACCAGAGCTGGCACATCACACACAGGATGATTTACACTATTAAACAGACCACATTAACTAACCACTACAGTAAACAACTGCATTCAATCGAAACATGATTAGAACAATATGACGTTATAGAACACATTACCAGTATATACAACACCGATGCCTCCTGGGAGTTCAAACGGGAAGGAGTACTGTCCACACCCACACCAAAATGTGACAGTCTTAGTCCTACCATTTGTCCCATGTCACAGGGTCCATTGTTTTACACGGCGTGCTCCACTTACTTTGTTCCAAGGCATTATTGTGGGCAACATTCACATGTCGCGTGTCTTCTTTCAATCAACTGAGCCACAGCTTCTTCGGCCACCCCCATGGTCAACATCCCTGTGGGGAGAGGTGCAAAGCAGTCTTTGCCACTGAGTTTTCATTACTAAGTACAACATTATCATGCCATTAAAGGTGGGCTTCACATATCTTTTCTGTAACTGGAGCCTCTCCCATGATCTTCCAGATGTTCTCATTGGTGACATGGTCAAGCCAAGTCGGGGCAAGCGACCATTGAAGCCTATTCGTTTCCATTCCTTGAAGCTCTTGTTTGCTAGCTGACATTCCGCACCATAGAGAGTGACCGGATTCACCACAGTATGGTAAATTTTCACTTTGAGTCGGAAGGGTGGCTTGCGATCGTGAAGGACTCCAGTGGTTTGGTGCCACTTCACTCATGTGGCATTGACATGCACGATGACTTTTGTACATTTGATCATTTATTTCATCTTCTGACTTTGTATTTCTGTCTTAAATCGAATGGAAAAAGTGGAACTTCATGGAAGCAGATATGCAACTTTTTTCATTTGCTCAGGAAAAATCCAGCAAATTTGGCCCTGGCTGTTACATTAAAAACGTAAGAATTGTGCCAAATAAAATTGTCAATAATCATGTAATTACTTAAACAATCATTTACTTCAATTAAATAATTATTTAATTAGGCAATTAAATTAAATTCTAAATCATACCACTGTGTTGTGCTTTCCTTGCTGCAGCCCTGTACCAGACAGATAGCATAGAAGATGGATGGATGGATGGATGGATGGATGGATGGATGGATGGATGAGCCAAATAAAACCATTGTGTGAACAAAAATAATCATTCAATCTAAATTAGTAATAACCAAATCTGTATCCAATAGCTCTTACTAATTGTGTCACAGATTATTATGTCATAAAAAACCAGTAAAACCTCATTCATTCATTATGGAGCTGGTTGAAAAAAAGAGGACCTTTAAGGGTCATTCCAGGAAGATCAAGACATTTCCTGTCACGGTGAGCGTATTCTTGGAAGCACAAGCCACAAAATCGAGAAATTTCTCAGAGAGTAGACACACACACACACACACACACACACACACACACACACACACACACACACACTAACCTGACTACATGTTTTTGGACTTCAAGAAGAAACCCACCTACCACAGGCAGAATATACTCATTTGGGGGGTGGCAGCCAAACTCCCGACCTTGGAGGTGGCAATGGTGCTATCTATTGAACCACCATCCCAGGGCCACTTTTCCAGAATTTTCCTTATGTGGCCCTTGACAAATAAATTTAAAAAATTGTTTGCTTGCTAAGAGCAGGAGTCATAACAACTGGACTCTAAAAGGAGTCTGAATTTTCATCCACTCAAATAATGTCAGGACTATCCTGCAGAATGGCGCCGCCTGCTGACGGTCAGTAGACTCGGAAACAAATCGACTCAGTGCAGTAGCTACTAGGTATGATTAGTTTAAGTTTTAGAAATGTTCTGTGTCTTGAAATGGATGATAACACTGTTCTACAATGTTTCTTAAATCGTCTGTCTTCATAGATAAAATGTACTGCTTCCGAGATAAAATGTGCAACTTCATCCAATGTCGACAGAGCACCACAAATGGACGTGTCTGCAATGTCATTCACTATTTCTTTGTTTTCAAAGCAATTGCAGTACAACCCCAGACATAGATTTATTCGTATATTTTTAAATTTGTAACTTACAGAAATCCAATGATTTGGATCATATAAAATTACCTTGCTGCACATCTTGAAAATTAGAGCATGCAGTCAACAATTTGAAGAATCATTTTTACTTTCAGTGACCCAAAATTAGTAGAGTCTGGCTAGTTTTACTTTGGAAGCCATTTGGCTGTAAAACAGTGTAATTACTTAGAACAACTTGTAGTTTAAATACATGATCATTGGAAGTACATAACGTGATGTTTCATCCCACTTCTAAAAAATATATAGACTATATGTAAAGCCTCGCGTTTTTAGTTCTCTTAACTAAAGTTAAAGGGAGCCACTCTTCCCTATATCAATCTAAATTCCATAATCAAGTCCTTACCCACATAAACCATTCATCCAGTTTCTGTACAACAGCAGCTAGAATTTGTCAATTAACGCATTTGCTGGCTTAATTGCTATCAGTTTTTTACAACAGGAATATGTATGGCATAATCAGCTGAGTAAACAGTTTTAGAGTACTTTAGAAAGTCTAAGATGTACAGTAGGTCTGCTGTCCCAGTCGTGATCATTTGTCTAAAGAAGTGAAACAGCAATCACCTTTAATTGATGGATCATTTGGTCAAAGGTGTAACGATCGTAAAAAATAGCTACACGGTTATTACTTGGGACGTTTCAAATGGTTTACAAAAGGAAGAGCTCTGTGAGTGTGTAACAGATTTTGTGCGAGTTATTTAGATAAAATAAGAAACTTTTGTTCAATTAGTAACGATGCGAACCTAATTGCACAAATTTCCCAAATTTCCCAATGCTCAGGTTCATGTGAAATCAGCAGTACTTCCGTGCACTTTGTCCTAACTTAGCAAGAATCTATACGCCCCATTTCAGAATTTCGATAAGAAGCAAAAACGTTTCGACATCGAATTTCGTGGCAGGGCTATCAAAAGGTCGACGGGATGCTAAAACTGCATCCTACAACTGCACATATGATCTTGATATCTAGCTATTAAACTTCATTCTCCGTCGTGTTTGTGTGGAATCAATGAATCGTTAGATCACGGCAGAGTTTTCCGGGAATTCATATTAAGAGCAGCCATCACAGGAGCTTCAAACTATACATCCATTGATATTTGTACAACCGCGATGGATCGTTTGCAAAACATGATAAAACGGCCATGTCTGCACAAAGTACTGGAATAAATATACACCGCAAACATTTAAAGAATTTTTAATTTATCATACCACATTCGTCAACGAAGTCTATTATGCAAAAGCTCGTTATATTCCTGGGTTTACCCTGCTGGGTAACTTATTGGACTACACGTTCTGGGTTATATTAACTGCATGAGCAAGCAAGATTGTACATTTAACCCAACTGCTGATTTATATTAACTAAAATGTTGGATTGATTTCACCTCAGAAATTGGATATTATATGTTATTATTTCCATGTCTTCATACAGTAAAATCGGTACATTTCTGCAAATATCAAGTTGCCTTAGAACTACCAACATTCAAGAGAGCCCATGAGCATTTTCTGTGAACCTCTACAAAGTAAACATACAAATATGTTGTAGCCATGACACTACTTTAAATATATAGGACATGGTGACATTTCCACAAAGGTGGCATGGTGGCTCGGTGGGTAACACTGTCACCCCTCACCTCTACGGCTGGGGTTTAACCCCTACCTCCACTCTGTGTGTGTAAAGTTTGCATGTTCTCACTGTGTTGCATGGGTTTCCCCAAGGAACTCCAGTTTCCTCCAGCAGTCCCAAAATACCCAGTTAGGCTAACGGGAATTTCTGAATTGCCCATAGAGTATGAGACTCTGTGAAGGAATGTCATACAGTCTGAGGTGTACCTTAGTTGTGTATCCTGTACTGCCTGAGATCCAGGCCCCCTGTGACCCTGAGCAGTATAAATGTTCAGAAGATTTATAACATTATCACAACCATACAGCCTTTACAAAACTATAAAAAAACTTCAGGTAATGTTCAGTGAATCACGTGACAGCACTCCGGTAAACTACCGTAAACCCTAAAATCCATAGTAGCGCTAACATATAACTTTCAGTTAAATTTGGGAATACTGTATCTATCATACAGTAAGTTCTCATTTGGAAGAAATCTGAACGTCGAGACGGGTTTTAAAACTGTACTTCTCAAAATGTGAAACATTGATTACATGATTACATTTAAGGATATGATCCAAAACATGGAATACATTATATACTTTATCATTTATATTTGTCCTTTAACAAACATTTCCCCAAAGTTAAAGCGAAAAACTGCCCCACATTAACAGCAATTAACACAGCAGTGCAACAACCCAGCAAACAGGGAACGTTACGGGTACGTTACAGGAACGTTGGTAACGTAACGAGAACGTTATTGGACGTTGTGGAAACGTTCCCTGAAGTTATAGAAATATCCATCATAGAAATGATACCAAGTGAGACGTGATGTATATTATACATGTGTCAAATGGAAAACCCGGAGCACGTATAGAGTCTGCTTCTGGCACTACAGCACTACACAACACTACACAACACTACACAACAGCCGTGCTTCTTTAAAGCCCAGATCACAGACGAAAACTCCTCCTCCCCTGTGACACTGCGTGTTGTCAGTGAAATCCATTTAATCGGGACTGTCAGTGTGTGCTTGCAGGAAATGACAAGCGGAAGGTAGGCGCTGCAGGATGGTCGGCATGACAAATGAAGTGTATGAGTATTCTACTGTACTCTTTATGATTCACTATCATAATGCCATCGTTCGGCCTCTGAACCTCTGAACCATTGTTCTACCAATAATCTTGGTGCGCTGGACGTTTCCTGGTCGAAGGACTCAAAAAAAGTGAATGTAGTATCTTGATGCTTTAACAAACGATAGTAATGTTACTAACGTTTTGTGCTCTACACATTTCTGAGTAGTTATGAGTAGTTATGATTCTTGAGAAGTAGTATCTCCACTGCGCTATGTTCTTTTGGTAGGGCAGAGCTGCGCAGACATGTCTCTGGGTTTTTCTGGCAAATAACTGTCGATGGACATTTTCCCACATGAAAATTGACAGTTGTAATGGTTATCCGGACATAACTAATATAATGCTGAGTAAAAGCGTGGAATGGCTGCAAGATGCTTTGGAATCGGGTGGGAATTCGCTACTCGTCTTGGACTGCCGATCGCACGAACTCTTCGAATCGTCTCATATCGAGACAGCCATCAATCTGGCGATACCTGGACTGATGTTGAGGAGACTCAGAAAGGGCAATCTGTCGATACGATCGATCATCCCCAATAACGAGGACAAGGAGAAGTTTGTGAAGCGCTGTAAAACGGATACCTTGATTCTGTACGACGAGGCCACTTTGGACTGGCAAGACGGAGCGGGGAATTCGGTTCTGGGGCTTCTGCTGCACAAACTGAGAGAGGATGGATGTAAAGCCTATTACCTGGAGGGTAAGATGGGTATTCTCAAAATTAATATTACTCCAGTGACAGTAGGTGAACTTGGGAAACTCTTGAAGGTGCTCTTCCTCCTTGCACCAAGTCCATGATATAGATCAATTATGAATATTCAAAAACAAGTATATTCATATCATTTTAAACATCACGAAGTGGTCGTGGGCACTGATTTTTTTTTAAATTATATGGATATAATGCAAACTATAATAAAACAATGTGGGCTACAATAACTATCTCAGCACTCAAGGGCGAAGTGGTATATAATGGCCTCGGTTTGACCGTGGGTACCTTTATTGTTCTCAAAACACTTCATAAAACTAGTCTATCTAAAGAAGGGCAATAAATTTTAAGTCATTTTATGGTGTGTTGAAGTAACTCAGCAAACTAAATCTTTACACTTGTGCCCATACCCTGCCCTTCACCGACTGAGTTACACACTAAGCGCATGGAACTTTTACATTTGGAAGGCTGTTTCTCTACAAGAGGCTATTTATAATTTAGGATAAACTTAAATTTGTGTCATTCCACGTTGAGCCCCCCACAGTGGGGCTGCTTAATGTGCTCAGAGAGTACATATTGCTACTTTTCGGAGGTGTACTTCAAAGTGAAAGAATGTGGCGAAGATAAGAATGTTGTCAATTAAAATTCCAAAATGGCTCCGCCATGTTGCTGTTCTTTTAGGAAAAGCCATGTTTTTAATGAATGGACAGGAAGAGAACACGGATACATGCCGTTTTTACTAACTTCACAGCAAAATCCCGACAATTCCGTACTGTTGCTGTATATTTTTCCCCTCTACTCTTTCTTGTACTCCTTTTCTGTCATTAAATAAACCTAATATATTTATAACCGCAGAGAATACTGGCGTTGGGTCTTCGACTGAGATGTGGGCTGTATTACAGAACCATGCCGATCTAAAGGCACTTTCAGTTTTCACTAAGATCGACCCAGTATTTCCAATAGACTATTATTATTATGGACTTGACACTTTTTCTTAGAAATAGAACCCCCAATGTGTGTGTGTGTGTGTGTGTGTGTTTGGCACCAATACCTTGCGCGCTAGGAAGTGTCGAGGCGATACCGTGTTTACATGCTGAATGGACAGACTGGTATGACTAAAAAAGTCATTTAGTCGCTGAACACACCGTGTGACAGAGAGAAGACTTGATAGAAATGATCATTCACATCCGGAATACCATTCAAGACTGAAAATGCATCTATCTAGGATTTTGGGAGAGTCTACGTGTATTTATTTATTTCGCTTTCTGTTAATTAAAGCACAGTGATCATGCACGACAGTGAAAATGTTGAACACAAACTGTATTAAAGACAAAAGAGAAACTTAATCTCAAACCACTGGCGTTTAATGTAAACCCGATATATCAATTAAGAAACCGTTTTTAACTTAACGTTTAAAACAATCCGTTTCGCTATCATTATTTTGATCCCTGCATTGTCATTTATATCGAAGGCTGGTTTGAACTCTGTTATTTTTAAATGGTTCATTTTAATTAAGTAAGAATACATCATACACCTCATGATTTAAAGAAACACCACTACCAATCTGACTTGTATATATAGAATTAAATATTTTTGCCGATTGATTAGGTCCTACTTCATAAATTTTATCAACATAAAGAACGTGAAAGAATATATATAGACGATCAAACAAAAAAAAAATCTAAAAACCCGTAACAACTGCGATGCAAATTCAGAAATTTAAATTCCCTCAATTGGGGAAGACTGATTATTATGGATACATACAATGATAAATACTTCAGTTACGTATTTTAGATGGTCTTGAAAATTAAACTACAGATCTATTTATTAGCGTTAATGTTGTGAGAAATGCTATAGCAAATGCAGATTCATTTTCATTATTTTTTTACAGACTTAATTTTCACTTAGTAAATGTAATTTTTATCAATATAGGCATTCCTGTTTTTGTCACTTTGTCATTAATCCACAGAGTACTTCCATAAGTACACATTTAGGCCTACTTGTGATTTTCTGTGTATATCAAACATATAGAATATTAATTATTAAAGAGGAAGTGGAGCAAGAGTATCTTCTGTGAAAATGATCTGTTTATTATGTGCTTATAAGATTTCATTTCATGAAGATGTCTTGCTGTTTCTATCCCATCTTATAATTCTGTATGTATCTGTTTCTGATTTCTTATGGTTATGATTGTTTTATTCTCAGGAGGATTTACCAGATTTCAGACTGAATATCCTGAGCACTGTGAGACTAGCCTAGACGTCTCCTGTCCCACCTGCTCCCCCCCAATAACAGTCCTTGGCTTGGGTGGGTTGCGAATCAGTACCGACTGTTCAGACAATGAATCAGACCGAGAGCCGGGCAGCGCCACAGAATCCGAAGAAAGTCCAGTGCCCACCAGCCAACCCGCTTTTCCAGTCCAGATCCTGCCCTACCTTTACCTGGGTTGTGCCAAAGACTCCAGCAACCTGGATGTGCTGAGCAAAAACAATATCAAATATATCCTGAATGTAACTCCAAACTTGCCTAACATGTTTGAACATGACGGAGATTTCAAGTACAAACAGATCCCCATCTCAGATCACTGGAGTCAGAACCTCTCGCAATTTTTCCCAGAGGCTATATCTTTCATTGGTAAGTAATCTATATGTTCATTGTTTTGAAATGCATGTGCAAAGTCCTTCTATATTTCTTTTCACTTATGCAATTAAATTATTTAGGTTTTTTTATTAATTTAAACCATAATAACTTGTTTCATGACCTGAAGTCCATTGCACAGATTATTTCTGCTATATATCTTACCTGTTTCAGGTACCTGTTACCTGATTCTGTAGTTATGGTGTATTTAGTGTTATCTAATAGTGACATGTAGGGTAACGTCTGCCTTAAAAACAGTGAGAAACTAGGGACTTCCTGAACTTCAGTAATGGTAGTAGCTCTTGGAGAGATCTCCTTTGATAGAGGCATGGGCCTATTGCATAACTGACATGGCCATGACATTGTGAAATGGAATCTTCCGCTGCATTTGAAAAGTGGTGTCGTGTTGCATTGTCAATGATAACATGGTTTTGTCTGTCACGGTGTGTTATTTTGACTTTACCGAATTAAGTTTGATGAAGAACCCATGTTTTAATAGCTTTGGAGGTTATTCCCGCAACACATTCATATTGAGAACACTTTTGTTGAGCTAGCAGACATTTTTTTAAATGACAGCTAGATTATAAACATAGAGAGAAATGGGATTAGATGGCAGGTTTTAAGGGCATGTCACGTTTTTGTTGTAGGAACTCTGTACAAGTTCCTGCATTTTTGCCAAATCTTAGAATTAATTTCAGTAAGCTTAAAAATATGTATTAGCTGCTGTAAGTTGTCTTTGCAGTCTAGGGACATCAATATATATGGTGAACATCTGTCGGTTGTCAAGGATCCAATATGGAAATATTACCAGTTGTTCAATATTCTGTTTTTATGTATTCTTTGCTGGATCATTACGTTCATGTCTACATACCCTCCCTTATTTTATCATACCGTTATGCAGAATGTAAGTATAGTTGTAGTACAGGGTCTAACATTCAGTGCTAAGCCACACGCCAGTCTTTCCTCTTTTTCATTGACAGAAATCATGTTGTTTTGCAGCACTGGCTGTTTCTAATTTTACCGATGCGCTTGAAGAATCAGAATGTGTATTTGGTTTGAGAGAATATTCAAGCAGTTTGTTTTAACAAAGGGTCTCTCTCGGACAGACCAGCAATAGCTGCAGAGGGTAGGGGGAAAGAGTTTTGGCATATCTTTGCACTCCTTGACTACTGATGCCCTGGCAGACATCCTCAGCTTCTCTGGTGGTACAGTGCGATCGCAGGTGTTTTCTAAGAATCATCTGAAATTTCAGACTAAAACAGCAAACTAACAATCTCAAGCCCCACTCTCTTGTTCAGGCTCTTTCCCCACCTGTGGCTATCGACGTCCTGTGTTTGGTGTCTTCACTGATCAAGGTTGTGTAACAGAGCAGGCAGATGTCAACTTAAGTGGTACGCAAGAATGCAAAATTATTATAATGCGCTGGTTTTTCCTGCGTACCTATGTTACATTTTGGAGATTAAAAACACAAGACATCTTTAATTTGTAAAAGTGAGGTAAGTGATTAGGTGAACATGCGTACCTGCGTACTAGTTATGTTCCTTAATGGTTTGGTTACCTGGCAGAATGGGAAAGATAATAATCTCATTAGTGAGTTATTCTTTTTTAAAGGATCATTTTGAACTATGGTATAATATTACATATATTTTAGAATAGCAGATGTGGAATTGTTTGTACATATAGCTCTTGCTAGTAGCAATGTCTTTCAGTAATGTACCAGGTGGCAGTAATCCAGTCATAGTTATTTTTCATATTTTGAATTAAACACACAGAGTTCTAAAAGATGAACTTGAAAGAGCTTCTTTTTATAGCTTAAGTATGTTGCGGTCACCTGTTCTGGAAGCAAAGCCCCACATGTCAAGATAGTGTCATGCCACGTTGAGCAGAACCTTGAAAGCCTAGCTGAGCGAGAACCGTGCATCGAGACCTCGTCAGGGAATTTCGCATGGATGAGAACATTTCAGCTGTTTGAGAGGAGTGTTACAGAATGAATGTCTGAGGTCTGTTTTTTTTTCACCGCCTTGCTTGTTGAATGCCAGTTTTTCTTTCGCGCTGGTCGGAGTGCGGTCACAGTTTTGGTTTAAAGAAAGCCCCTCCGCCTGGCATGTCAGACGGACCTGCTGTACCAAGGGCCATATTACTTCAGTCAGATTCCATGAGTCGTGTCTTTGTGCTGCGGATAACAGGGCCTGAGCATTGTTGTTGCTATCCCATGCATTCATGCGTTTCCTCTTGTAAGTGGAAATGGGGGATTTCCTTTCCTGCTGATGACTTATTTTTTTTGTTTACATAAAAAACTTAGCGGCTACGTCACTCTGAAAGTAAAAGTGCCTACAAGCCATCCTAGACCACGAGGGATAGAGTACCCACAGTTCCCTGATGGAGTACAAACATCCTGTTTGACACCAGCCCCCATTCCCTGTTGTCATCAGTTAACTTCCCTTCAATTTTCCGGACGCCATAGTTGTTCTCATCGCCATCCTACGGTGGGCCATACAGCCACCGCTCGCAAGAGTCAACTGTAAACGTGATTGCAATCAAGCTCTAAATTGTTTCGATGAATGACTGATCACAGGGTAATGTGATGTATTTATTTTTTTGCAGCAAGTGATGGATGTTGCAATACCACAGTTACCCATCGAGGTTGATGATTCTTGTTTATCTCACATACTACCTCAGGGATCTTAGTCAGCTCTTACTAACATTTGGAGGTCTTAAAACCCATGGGTGGTGGTTTTTGTGAATGGAAATTTTTATATGCAGGAGGAAGGAATGCAGTGTCATTCTGAATAGTTGTGCTGGTTTGTCTATAGTTGATTTTCCATCTGTTTTATAGATTTCTATCCTGGGTTTATACTGCCCTTATGAAATGAGTGCTTTCCCCACCCTTCTTGTGATTTGTATCTTGTCCATGTCACGTTAATGTTGCGCGTTGTCCCAAGATCAGTGGGCTGTGCCTATGTATAAGGTGTTAAGCCTTCCGTTTCAACGGGGCTAAAGTGCTGGAAGGGATCGTTTGTTTAGGCTAATCCTGTATCCTTTGCATTTCATTTGAGGACACCAGAGGGTTGTTTCTGCACTGCACACTCCAAGGATCCGATTTGAGTTACATAAACAGGAAGAGCCAAACAAATTGTACACCCTCTGGCTGGAGCAAGCCGCAACTGCCTTTTATGTTCAAAGGGGCAGCATGAGGCTACTTTTATTACTGTATCTGAAAATAATCACATGGCCTTTGTGTTTTGTACTGTTCCCTAAGCCTGTCGAGATTCAGCTTGTATGCAGGCATCGTCTGTTCATCCTTTGGGAGGGTAGTCATTCCTCTGTGGACGTATTTCTTGGTCGAAAGCCGTTTTCCTTATGTCCATCGTGTATGAGGAGGGAGTCAACATCATGAGAAGTGTTCTTCCCGTCACAGATTTTGTGACTTTGCTGTATTGTGGAGCTCCAGAATGTACAATTATTGCTTTAAATGGTGAGGCCTGTGCTTACAGATCAGGTCATAGGTATGGAGGATGACGCGCTCTAAAACACTAGCCTCTCACACTATTACAGGTCTAGCTTGTGAGCCTCATGGTGGCTTTTACATTTCACTCTAACTGTATTTGGTTACAGTGCCTATGGTGTTATAATAACTGGTAGGTCTAATGAGGCCCACGTGACTAAGGATCCTGTTCGTTCTCACACTTGTCCTACAGATGAGGCTCGTTCCAAGAGGTGTGGTGTCTTGGTGCACTGCCTGGCCGGGATCAGTCGCTCGGTGACCGTGACCGTTGCCTACCTGATGCAGAAGCTCCATATGTCCCTCAATGATGCCTATGACTTTGTCAAGCGGAAGAAGTCCAATATCTCCCCCAACTTCAACTTCATGGGCCAGTTGCTGGACTTCGAGAGGACCTTGAAGAGCCCATGTGACAACCGGTCACCCAGCGGCCCACTGTACTTCAGCACGCCGACCAATCACAACGTCTTCCAGCTGGACACGCTGGAGTCCACCTGAGACCAAGCTTCAGAAGAAAGGCGGTCGCCCACAGACTTTTTCTCGCTGAGCTCAATGTTCTGCAAACCTGTTGCAGCCTGAACCCAGACAGACAAGACCACCGTTGATCACTCCGCTGCCATTTAAGAGGTTAAGTGTCCCCTCTTTTTGCAAAAAGATCATTTTTCTGTAATAAGGAATAAGCTGGTGTAAGCATGAACTTCATGAAAAAGTACTTTTCATCGGTCATAGCTGTGGCCTTACTACTTAGAAAGAGGAAGGTGAGGATGTAGCATAGGCTAAGGTAAGCAGCTAGAGTTCTCAGTATCGAATTAGTACAGAAAGGTACGAAACTGATAGTCAGATCCCATTAGTTCACTTCCTGATCATTTTTTAAAAAAATACATCTTTTTTAGTGTTGTCTCCACAGTGGCAAAGGCTTTCACATCCTATCACCTCAGAGTGCTACTTCACTGAGATAAAGGCTTATTCATAGATCCAGGAAAGGCCCGTCTTTGAGTGGCCAAAGCCAGCACTTACTGGACATATGAACTCTTTGTTTTCAAAAACATGGACCTCCTGTCACTAATGCAAGCTCAGTTTTCCGAAAGAACACTCTCACTTTCGGTCAGATGTTCACATGTGACTTTGATGGTGTTTTAACCATGATTGATACTGTCGTTTCGCTCCTCTCGTTGTCCTGAAACGACTGTGGTCTCCTTACAGATGGAGGTGAGGTGTAGTCGAGTAACAGTTTGCTAGGAGATGTGCAGATTTATTCAGCATTAGTAGAAGAACAACACGACCGCTTGTTTGTCCTGAAGCAGTCACTGTAAAGGATGTTGACAATAACATGGGTTTCATGGCAACTATTACACCAGGGAAGAGTCTGGGAGGAATGTGAATGGAGTAGAGGGAATTTTTAACGTAAATTTAATAAGATGTTAACATTTTTTAAAGAGAACTTTAAATACAAAGTTTATACTTTATTCAAGACTTTGTTTTTAGCTTTAATTTTTAAAGAAGATTTTCGTATTGGACTCCCACATATGTAATGGGTATATCGCAGCTGACATTCTTACTGTGTGCAACACAAGCGTATCCTTGTAGTATTTTTCAGATAAGAAGCCTCAGCTTTTTCTATCTGTCAATGTCTTTTTTATCAGGTTCATAGTGTACTTGCCGTCCTCCTAGGACCAGTTAACTAACGAGGTAACTAAGAAAGCACAGGGCAACCGAAACATTTACGAAACATACAGGCCTCTTTTGCTTCAAGCAATACTGTCAACATATGTCTGATTTTAAGGAATCAGTTCTTTCAAAATGTTTTTCTCTCTCTCTCTGATGCTACAGTAGCTGCCTTAAAATATTTTCAAGCTACTCACTCATTTGAAATGTTACATGGTATTATAATAATAATACTACAAAAAATTAATATTACTCATAGTATTTATGATGCTAAACACACCGATAACTTTCCTCCCATGATTGCATTTTTCTTTTTAAAGCATTTCTATCTACATTTTCTGACGTAATAAGAATGATAGAAAAAGAACATCATTGTACATATTCCAAGCAAAAAAAAAAAAAAAAAATTCTCATATATCTTGCGCTAAGAGAACAGGACTGGTAAAAATGATCCGCGTGGTAAGGAAGAACCTGAATTTGAGTGTGAATGTGACCAAAAATGAGTGATATGAAATCGTCTTCTTACCTCACTAGGACAACATCAGGGA
This sequence comes from Gymnarchus niloticus, assembly GCA_009936485.2. Lineage (NCBI taxonomy): Eukaryota > Metazoa > Chordata > Actinopteri > Osteoglossiformes > Gymnarchidae > Gymnarchus > Gymnarchus niloticus. Next base: position 21,756,006 of record JAACJT020000086.1, on the reverse strand, counting down.
TTTCTGACAGTGCATCATCAGCAACGTTTATCGCCTTCAAATGTATGTTCATTGGCTGATTGGTTTGTGCTGTGTAATTTTAAGGATATATGGATATGTATAACTGGGCTTGGTAACAGGGCAGTTCTCCTTACTGATTTATGAATATAGAATGTATCCTATATATTGTACGGTATCTTAATACCAAGACAAGACGTGTTTATATTACAAATAAATATTGAATTATTTTTTCTTTAAATATCTTTCATTGTATTTTTTTCTTCCTCTTTCACCCGCTACTTTGGTGAATGATTTGGGAAAGATCTTTGAATGTCATGAGGTAAACATTCACAGGTCGGCCTTCTTCTCACAGGTGATGTAGTGACACCTCATGCTGTCACATCTTTGGCTTGTCTGCCACTCAGAGGCAGAGTGAGTGGCTGTTGTGGTACATTCTGCGATGTGTAGGCTAGGCTTTGTCATGCTGTGAATCCCTATTAGGTTCAGCGTTTGTTACTCCCTTGTGTTGCAACATGTTCAAGTCCTGAGTAACTTTGAATATACCAGCATTACATTAATCCTTTTGCCACCCTGTTTAAAAATGGATTTTCTCAGAAATATATCAGGATACCTTATCTCCTCATTACAATACCCTTGCTATATTTGATACAAATTCATCATTGTCAAGAAAACCTAGGCTTTCAACACTGATTTTGTAGGGATGTTTGTAGACTTCCCTTAGGCAACCAGTCAAAACCAATCAAGCCAGTTTAATCCAAGAACATGAGGAATATAATTAGCAGCCAATTGTAAGCTTCAGTATAGTCTGATCTATCTGTAGAGAGAAGCTCTGTCTTTCACTGTGGTCCTCTTTCCCATTTTGCACTTTTCTTGTGTAGTCTCTCAAAACTCTCTTCCTCTTCGGCATGTGGGCTATAATGCTGATGCCTTCCCGTTCCTCTATGTCAGCTACGTTCGTTTGTCTTTATTCCGTTTCCTGTGTTACACTCGCTAACTTGTTTTCTGGTGCTGTTATCCTCCCACTGACCAGACGAATTGTTTGCTTCTTGATTTTTACAATATATCACTGTCCCAAAGGTTTCACCCTTTTTTAATAGTATTTTCTTACAGCAGATGGCTTATCTGCAGTTTTGCTTTGATTAGTAGCTATCTCAAGCACCGCTAACCCCAGGCACCATGTTCCTCGATATGTTCTCGGTTGCTCTCCAATAATATCTTGCCGATTTCTTCACAGCTATCTGGATCTCGCTCATGTTCCTCATTAGACTGTTTGCTTGACTGTTTGTTTCTTCTTATCTTCATCGCTCTCATTTCTCACTCTGTAATTTACAACTTTGTTGTTATGACGACATAATGCTAACTGCCATGCTGGTTCTTATTCCTTTTTGGGTGGTTCTTCTGCTGTTTTTTTGTTCCTCATCCTTCCTTTTAGTTGTTCAGTCTTATCCCTGTACGTCAGCAAAGCAAGCCGTTTATCAGCATTTTAACACTGATGCCGCGCTGAAAGTTCTGTGAGCGTTTTGATAAAGAGCCCCTCCAGACTTCCTCCACACCCCTCAAGGACTGGACTGCCCACATATAACCTCAATAATCCACTTGATTGATGCCACTCCAACATTTTCGTCAGGGTAACCCACTGCACCCTGCACACCCCCTGCACAATCGGCCTTCAGAGTGGGGCAGATGATGTGTGGGAAACAGTGCATGCCCGGATACTCTCAAGTCTTGCTGTACTGACCCAGCTGAGGCTTGGCTAGATGTATAGACTTGGCCAATCGGTCGTGGGGGCCAGCTTCCTGTTTTTTTATTTCTGTTAGCGCCGGGGGCTCGTGATGCTGCCACATCCGATCTTGCTCAAGCCGCAGAGTGCATGCCTGCTGCTCTGGCCACACGGTTCACACTGCGGGGTTAAAGGTCAAGAAGGCAGCCAACATTGTTGCAGATTTTTCTGCCTCAAAGTTTAATGTCTCATGAGTAAAGCCAGACCTGGTTATCTCTATTTAATTCATACAACTTCCTAAATCATTCAATTGCCCTTTTTTGACTGGATCAGACACGAGATCTCTTAAAGTCTGTTTCTAAGTAATGTAACCAATAAGCTTCTGCAGTACACTTGTGGTGGAAATCCTATTAAAAATGGGCTGTTATCCACAGGTTTTGCATTTGCTTTATTGAATTTAGGTTGTGGTGTAAGGGCAAATATCTATATTATGAGTTGCAGTAAGACAGAGGTCGTGCACGAGTCTGTGCATTTGTCTCTGTCTTAAAACGCTCACAGAGACTTTAATACTTACACTACATTTTTGACTGCAGTGTGTGTGTCAAGTGCAAGGGAAACACAGGATGAACTAAGATGTCTCTGGTTACTCAGTGTGCAAAAAGAGTGCGGCCTGTTATGATGCAAAGTGAAAATGGGTGATATCTGCATCATAGCATTATGTTACTAGACTTTTTACAAGTAAATTAGAGGTTTCTTTTAATTTAGGAAACAAACTGTCAAATATTTGACTTGTTAAGTAGGCTAGAAAAAATCCTTGCTTCAGAACATTTTCTTTAGTTTAATTTTTATCACTGCATTTTTATTTGTAGGTATTTGCCGTGCTAACAGAACCACAACTCTTGATCCAAATAACTGAATCAAGAGCTACCAATATTGGTAAGACTTATTACAATATTTCCACACTAATGCATTTTATTTTAAGCTTCTTTCCCCTGTACTTCCAGCCATCCCAGATGATATAATCAGTTAAGAACCTTCTGTAGGGTAGGCATGTCTTAATAAAAAAATATCTTTCTCCTCTAACTCAAAAGCCACTGCATGCATTTTCACTTTGTAATTCTGGCCAGCTGTAATATATTTCAAAATGGTGTGTCACTGGGGAAAGGAAGGTAGGGTACACTTGTCTCGTTCTACCTTCTGTGACAGGTTCCAGGACTACCTAGAACATGCACTGGATAACTGTTTAAAAATGAAGGAATGGATTGTATTTCGGAGTGGTCATCTAGGTTTCAAATAACCCGATGGTCAGCTTTTTACAATTACAGGATTTTTTTTTTTTTTTGTGTGTGCCAGTGGTTTATGCTTTGGTCTTGTACAAGAAAAAGGAATTAGTTTAGTTCAGTTACATAGGTCACTTTGATCTGTACTATAGAAAGCTAATCATTTTCAACCAAGCTCAATTTGTGGCAAATGTATTAAACTTGTGTAAGCACATCTTTGTTTTATTTGCCACAAAACTGACTTTGCTTGAAAATGATAACCTTTATTAAAGGACAATGTGACTGATGTAATTAGACTACAGTGAAATTTTTATTATTTAAGCAGAACCCTAACAGATACCCAGAAGCACAAAAGCTGGTGCCATTTGACAACCCATTTTCTAAAATGTTACTTTCAGTTTCGAAAGTGAAGTTTAACATACTTCCTGCAGACAGAAATGCTGCTAAACTGGTAACTGTAATCTGCCAGTTGCATGAGGCAGTGACCTCCAGACAACAGTAATCCTACTCATATTCTGTACGTGATTGGTAAAAGTAACACTTTTTCTAATAAGTACTGTACTCTTTCAGCTAAATGGCCTTGTGTATAGAGGTTTCATTGTTCTGCTCTGTTCATGCATATGCATAAACCGGAATGTATATATGTACCTTCTTTGTCAATATCACCACTTTTAGTAAAAAGCCACTTTTACTAAAATATACTACATGTTTATCTGTTTGTATTTGTCAGTGATGACTGTTGTCACTGTCTTTACTCTGTCCAGGATAAGTGGTTGGAAGATGGAAGGTTGGCTAGAACTGGTAACTTATCAAAGAATAGGCTCTGAAGTTATATATTCAATGGAAAATGAATATTTAAAATGTATTTAAGCTCTGTGTTTGGAACATCTGAGGGCACTCTTTTTCAATCTTCCTGCTTTGCAGAATATAAATGGGATGCGTGTGTAATTACCTGTGTGAGTGTGATTAACGAAATGTTAAGTAAATTTAGAAATGGCACTAGTTCCTTTGCCTCTTATTGAAAAGCCTGCTGGGAATAGGAGGATGTTTCAAGGATTAGATCACCATTCATCTCAATGAACAGCTGGTAATGTGTTAAAAATGCAATACTGATTTATGCAGGCACAACGTGGGGAAAATACAGGAAACTACGATTCCATTCATTTTATTTAAACTTTGTCAGACAAAAACACACGCAGCTTACATTTTCAGGTCAAGCTAACTATGCCCAACAAATACAAGCATATTCATTAGGTGAGTGTAGCTCTGAGAAATTATGATGTACATCTAGACATATGGTCTACAATATGATAAAAAACCATGCATGCAACCATTTAGATATGCTTAAAATACATCTCGGTTTGAAGTGTCCTGCTTTCTAATTTTTTAATCATATTGAAAATGCTTTTTTTATCCATTTGTTTTCCAGTGCAAAAACCATCAGAGACTCCAGTTAACTGAAGTTGATCATAAGATTTAATAGCTTTAAAAAAATTACAGTAATACACTGTAATTGCAATGCAATAAGTATATTAATTTATTAAGGCTCCAGTGGTATTTGACTTGTTTCCTTTTAAATTGGATTGGGTAGGATGGATTGGGAGATGAGGGTTGTAAATTGTCATGGGACAAAGGAGGCTTCAACACTCATGGTGGGTGGGTGTTTCCCAAACTACCGATGAATGCTGGTGCTAAATGAGGCTTCAGAACCCATGGTGAGCGGGAGTATTCCAAACTTACCAATCAATGTTGGCTAACACTCTCAACCACCATGTGTTTTGAAGCCTCATTTGTCCCCTCACTAGCTATTGGAAATGTTTTTTTCATTACATCCATAATATTCATATGTATTTAAAATTTCGCTGTGTGGTTGGATTTAACTAGCATTCATGTATCTACTGTATATTGGCAAAAAATATGAAACTAAATATTATTTAATAACCCCTGATTGTGACTAGGATAGGTGATTAGTATATATTGATGGATATTGTTTAACAGAAGCTACTGTTAAAAGTCACCAAATATATTTTCAAGCCAGCAAATAAACTAGTTTCAATATTATTGAAAGTTTGTGATTGTTTGTCCTCACAGCCATTGAAACATCTGTGTCTTTTACCTCTATGGGTTTTGTCCTATTCATAAATGTGGCCAAGAAGCTCCCCTTTTTCATCTGTGGTTTTAGAGGAAAGGAAAGAACAAAAGAGTGAGAGACATTACCATGCAGCCTGGTTATAAATATCTCCACTATGAAAGGCTATTAATACATCTTTCTCCTGCTGTGTGTGGCACACATTTGAGTTCAGCATGGCAACGGCCTCCACTGCGCCACGCATAATTGGCCATTTTGAGGTTATTTTTACCAGATGGAAGCCGCCACCGGCATTTAATGATCTGGATATAGCCAAAACACCATCACCAAGCATTGGTCCTGAATTTAAAAACAGTGGTACCACCACAGCTATACTGAAAGATACTGGCAAATCACATAATCTGTTTAAATGAGATTCACATATGGAAGATTTAAAAAAAAATAGCAGGTAAATGCCCTCTGAAGTTCATTGCATTTTATTCCGATGATATTGTCATATTTAAGGGTTTAACTTAGCAATTACTTTTTTGTTCTTTTTGTCTGCCCTGTTGCTTATAGATATTTTATGTTCGAAAGGGGAAACTTAAGTGAGAGGGCTTGTCATTTAAATGCCTTAGTGATTTCAATACTGAAAGGCAGATGTTGGATCCTGCATTCTTGAGGACTATAACAGACCATCAATGTAGTAAGAAAAGGAGTTTTTGCTTCCAGCTTTCACTTTCACGTACGTGAATACACAGTGTTTTTTCTGCTCTGACCAAATTACAGGCTTCTTCTGCCATAAACATAGTTTGGCCAAAATTTCTATATTGACTGATTTATTTAAAGGGCTGCCTTTAAACTCAAGCCAGCATAAAGAATCATTGTCCTAAGGAAATTGGTACATGTAGAGATGAATGATTTTTTTTTTTTTGTTGTTATGGTACAGTTCATGAGTGATCATCTGAATGAAATCTTTGCGTGAAGCTATGTTTTCTCAATTTTTAAACCCGTTATTGTCTGTGGTCTTCAGAAGACTCGAAGGACGTGGTACACAGGTAGATGCTTTTTAATATGATGTTGAGGAGCCGTGTGGATTTTTGAAGCTTGTGGTTTCTCTGACTCTTGCACGACAGATTCTCCTACATGCGTGGGCCCCAGCTGAGGCAGCACAGCCGGCAGAGCTGAAACGAGGTGCATGTTGCTTTGAGATGCTCGAGTGAGTCACGATGCTCCGCGAATATACCCACGGCTTAACACTGTTATCATGGCTGTCCAGATAGTTTTATTCATTCAGTTTTAGTTATTATTTATATGATTTCCAGTTATAAACTAGAAGCAAAACAGCTTTCATTGCGACGTCTCAGAAATTTCTAATCCTGTTCTGGCTACATGACCTATTATCTTTTTTAAATCATGTTATCATGCTAAAGTCTTCAAATTAAATTTGAAATGGCTCATTAAGATTAGAACTTAAAAAATTAAGATAACAAGGTTTATGTGGTTTGATCTACAAAGTCATAATATCGACTACTGATCATATTATCCACATATTTTCTAATCACTCATCCCAGTCAGGGTCACAGAGGGGACTGAAGTCTATCCCAGGCAGCATAGGGCACAAGGCTAGGGTATGCCCTTGATAGGCTGCCAAGCCATCACAGGGCACATACATATGTAAATGTTCACTACGGGCAATTTAAAGATACCAGTTAGTCTAATCGCATACCATCGAACTTTGTGAGGAAACTGGAGTAGCCAGAGGAAACCCACAAGACCATGCAAACTCCACACACACTGAATGGAGACAGAATTTGAACCTCAACCCTGGAGGTATGACTCAACAAGGCAAGTCACTGTGCCTCCAAGTGTGTATTATGTTATATTAATCAATTTACAATGCCAGTGTGTAAGACTGATTTTTATAGTGTTTAAAAATTGTATTAAATGTTTATTTTTATTCCCTGTAATTTACATTAAATTAAACTTTTATATTCCATGATAGATTAACAATTATGAAAATTAGTTTTCCTGGTTCTGGTTGCAGGGATCTGGAAAATCCTCACCTCATTGCACAGATCCTAAATAGTGTCTGATATGAACAAGAATGCTATGTTCTTTTATCTTAGTATGTAATTTCTTTAAAAAAGAAAAATAAAATAAATGTCTGGCAACAGAAAAAAAAAACAAAAGTCAATACAACCAATAAAGAGTTCTTGACATAATTTCTTTGAATTTTTCTAATGCAAATGGATTTATCTGATGAAACTGAGTTTTTCAAAATTCTTGCTTGGACAGACGTGATAATGTGATTTTGCTGCGGTGTCATAAGATTTTCAGTGAATCAAAATCTGTAGAAGATTTTTCTATCATTACTGTCCCCAATAAATGTGATTTAACATCTTACAGCAAGACCACGAGCAGGTACGTATTTTTACAAGCTGCCTCATTCACCCACTTTTTGCAGCCTCATTCACCCAATTTTGGCAAACCCTGTGAGAATTTTAATATTGAATATTGAAACAGCATTTTGTTAAAACAATACTTCTTAGACCACAAATAATGAGGACTTAGCTACTCATAAATCATGTAATGAGTTTTGATTTGAACTCTGTCTTTTGATTTAATCTCTATTTACTACAGTAAGGGAAAACCGTGGCATCATCAATGAAAGGTATGTGCCTCTCAGACTAGTGTCTGCCTTTTGTGACGTGGCAGTGATAATGTCTTGAGAATGCCTTTCAAGAATAACCAGCCCCAGCTTCCCACTCTAATTATCTTTAATAGGATGTGCGTTGACTTTAAAACAAGGTGGGATCGCATTCAATGGATGCCTACTTACATAATCATGGTGTCCTGAAGTAACTTGCTAAAATACTTGCATAATTGTTGTAAACAGCCGCTATGAAACACTGTTATGAAATAGTACCTTGGTAAATGCTCACTCACACATGCATACAAACATACATATAGAAATACAAATCCACTTAAAAATTAAAAAGGTTCAAAGTCATAGAATATATTTAAACACATATTTACATTTTTCTTACATTTAGGAAGAAATGTTCATCATTACCAAAATAATGAAGAATCACACAGTAATAGAGTTGCCTACCAACTACTCTACTACCACAATTTCTCAGTTGTTCTAAGGCAGTGGAGACAACAAGAACAGCAAGCTGACCAAGTGAAGTATGACCTGAGATGCTAGCAGGATGACTCAACCCTGAAGAACGTATACACCACCCAGATCTGATAACCTGCTATCTGATTGTGAGTAATATGATGACGAGGGAAAGAATTGGGGGAAGGGGGTTAGGGAGTTGGCCTTGTAGTCAGGACACGCCAACAAGGAGTACAGTACAGTGCTAATGCAGTGCTAACACCTTGATCAAAAAATCTTAAAGGAAATACGGTACATTTTATTATTTGTGATGTTTGCCCACAACTAGAAATTCCTCAAAGTCATTGTGATCAGATCTTCCTTTTAACAAACTAAATATTCCTCCGCTCCAAGGCTCATGACCTTAGTATGGTGAAGGGGTTTGTGTGCCTTAATGATCCACAGAGCTCTGAGCTCCTGGTAGGCCTCCATTGCAGACCAGGTCTGAGGAAGAGATGGGAGACAAACCATGATCCACCAAAAACCCAAAATGAGAGGGATTAAAAAGAACAAGACTAGCCTGCCCAGGAAAGGGTTACCAGAATTCATCTGGGCTCAGAAGAAAATGGCTACATGGAGTCTTCTTGTGAGTTCACCACCTACAGGATGAGAGACGGGGATTAGGTGCCTTGAACTTTGAATGGCAAGCATGTGGTTACGGACATAGATATTAGCACCCCTGCATTTCTTTCAGATAACGCACCACTTCTCCCAGAGAATCATTGCAATTACAAATGGTTTGGTATTTACATGTTTATTTCTTTTGTTTGACAAGGAACAACACAAAAAAGCAGAGAAAAAAAGTCAGATCTGATATCATTCCACATGGAACTCCATAAATGGACTGGACAAAATTACTGGCATCCTCAACTTAATATTTGGTAGCACACCTTTTGGAAATAATAACGTGAAATCAATCGCTTCCTGTAACCATGAATGAGTTTCTTACACCTTTCTGCTGGAATCCTGGACCACTCTTCTTTTTCCAACTGCTCCAGGTCTCTTAGGTTTGAAGGGTGACTTCTCCCCAGCTGCTGTTTTGAGATCTCTCTACAGGTGTTCTATGGGTTTTAGATCTGGACTCATTGTGAAACACTTCAGAACTCTCCAGCACTTTGTCTTTTTGAAGTATATTTTGGGTCATTGTCCAGCTGGAAGACCCATGACCTCTGACGGAGACCTAGCTTTGTGACTCTGAGCCCTATATTGTGCTCCAAAATTCTTTGGTAATCTTCAGATTTCATGATGCCATGCACACAGTCAAGGCATCCAATGTCAGAAGCAGTAAAGCATCCCCAAAATATCTGTGAGCCTCCACCATGTTTGAACGTAGAGACTGTATTCTTTTCTTTGAAAGCCTCATCCATGTAAATACCAAAGCATTTGTAATTGCAACAGTTTTCTGGGATATGTGGTGCATTTTCTGAAAGAAGTGCAGCGGTGTCAGTATTTTTTTCCATAACTGTAAGTGAGAAGGACATACATCATAGAGAGTATAAGGGGCTGTGGATTTATGGTTGTATAATTATAACTGTTATGCAACATTGTAGCATTATAAGCTGTACCAAAAATTTCTACTAGTTTTGGTCATGTGGCAATAAAGTCTCCAATTCTAAAAAACATCTACAGCAGAACATTGATTTTATGAATGTCAATTACACAAACCACCACCACCTACCGCCAAAATAAAAATGTGGTATTTACTTTTAGTGCACTGGTTGTTATGTTGGAGTATTATATAGTGTTTTCATTTTCAATTTGAACATATATTTGCAGTTTAGCATAGTAATTGTCTTAATTTGTCATCATAGGAGTTAAAAATCCAAAAAAATAAGTCCAAATTTAATATAATAAATATTGCTTCTTCAAAGGGTTTGTAATTACTTACAAATCATTTCCTAAATCAGTTATTTTTAAAATGCTTCATATTTTAAAACACAGTATTAATAACCTTGCATATAGTCATTTTATAATAATTTGATTTTCAAAACTGTTTGATTGACCAAACCAACCACTAGCACCTAATAATTACAAATGTATACTGCCCCTTGTGGCCTGGAGGACTTCTGTTTTGAAAATGTCATATCCAGCCCTCTTTCCATGAGATTTTTGTCCATGTGGCCCCCAAGCTCAATCAAGTCTGCCAACCCTGACCTAGATAAATTACTCCTTGGCAAAATACACCATCTTTGGGAACATAGAATGCTCTCTGGAGATGAAAGGAGTCCAAACATGCGCAGCGGAAATGTTTTGGCTGGATATAGTCAGCCTTACCTCCATATGGAGCCTTGGCTCTGAAACCAGACCTCTTGCTCAGGGGTACAGTCTCTTCTACATTGGAATTCTCCATGGTGACATACCTCAATCAGGTACTGTATGTGGACATTCACAAGTCCCCGGCTGAGGGTGGTGAATTTTTCCCAGTGGAAAAAAGAGTCGCCTCTATGTGACTGCAAGTTGCAGAAAGGAAAACTCCGGGTCTTATACTGAACAGCAGTTTGGAGTACTCTACCTTCTCTGAGAAAGTGGGTGAAGTGCTCAAAAGTGTCTTGCCTGTGGATTCCGTGGTGCTCCTGTGCTTCAGTGCTTCATGTGAAGAAGATAATGATACTTTGAGGGTTCTGATTAAAAAGAAAAGTCTCCCAGATCTAAACTCAACAAGTAATTTAATAATGATCTTCTGGGCAAGCCATGGATTGTCCATAGTAAACATCATGTTCAAACACAAGGATTTTTGTAAATGCACCCAAGCACCTGAGGCCAAATATCAACAATTGACTTTATAGTTGTGTCATCTGAGTTGAGGCCATGTGTTTTACATCCTCAGGGGATGAATGCATACCATCCCTGTATGCATGCAGTAAGAGTTGTGTCAGAATCATTGGCACAAAATCGAACCTGTTTGGAGTGGGCGTTGGCCTCCCTCAAGAGTGTATCTTGTCTCTAGTCTAGTTTATGATTTTCACAGACATGATATCAAGGCACAGCCTTGGCTGGTAGGGCATCCGCTGTTGGAGCTAGAGGTGTCATCCCTCTATTACATCCCCAATTTACAGATGATGTCATGCTTTTGGCCTTGTCCAACCAGGACCGCCAGCATGCATTTGGTTATTTTAATGCTGCGTATAAAACAGTGGGGAATCGGCACCTGCAGATCCAAGACTATGGTACTCTTTTGGAAAAGAGCAGATTGCTCCCTTCAGGTGAAAGAGGAGAGTCTGCCCTTAGTGGAGGAGTACAAGTATCTCAGGATCTTGATCACGAGGGATAGAAAGAGGCAAGGTGAATTTGACAATTGAGCACTGGGGTATTCTGTATTGGTAAAGTAGGTGTTAAGTTATACAGCAAGACACCAAGGTTTGGAAGCCAAACAACGTCCCTATCCTTACCTAATGACTGAATAAACAAGATTACATATACAAGTGGTCAATATGAGGTTTTGCTTGATTCACATTCCATTACAGGATAAGGATTTCAGAGATCTAGTGAGTCATAAAAATGAACCTCCACTCCTTTGGATCAAGAGAAGCCAGATGAGGTGGATCAGGATATATGGATGTTACCTGAAGGACTTACAAGGGTGGTGTTACAGGCACATCCCAATGGTAAGACTCAGAAAACGATGCGGACGTTATATCTCCAAGCTGGCATGGGAACACCTCATTATCTCCCAGAGCCAGCTACAGTCTGAGGTCACGTAAAAGACATCTTGTTTGACCTGCAATGATGATGATGATGATGATGATGAAAAAGAGGAAAATATTTAATTGCAGCACTGCAGAAATTCATAAGTCTTCCACAGTTTAACTCCAGCTGTGTAAGTTATAATGTTGGCTACGTTTTTAAAAGGATTTTCTGTTTTTATGTAATCCGAAGCAAAATTATTCTGCCTTAATATTGTGTGTGTGTGTGTGTGTGTGTGTGTGTGTGTGTTGGGGATGAAGTGAATTTTATTCCTGATTTGTAGAAAATCCATGTTGCTCAGGTTACTCCAGGACACACATCTGTTGCAATCATATCTAGAGTCAGGATGTGGGTGGACATCCCGATGCAGTCATTGTGCTGGCAACTTCATTTTGTTGAAATGCTCCTTGCTTCGAATTTATTTGTATTTCAGCTAACCCTTGTGAGCATGACCTAATTTTACTGCTAAAAACATAATAACATGTACTTAATAGTTATGAAAGTGATGAAAACATAAACCACTGGGAAAGGTCTGGAAAAATCTGTGTACACCTTGATGAGAACTGTAAATTCTGTTAAATGTATCCTGTTAATATAGCATAAATTTCTCATATTACAACTTTAATGTGGGTGATACTGTGTGTACGCTATATTGATAACTCATTACCTGTGGTGGTTCTGGCTTACTTGGCACCCTAGGCAAAAGCAATTGGAAGTGACCATCGAGAAAAAAAAGTCGGTGATGACAAATTAGTAGGGCCAAAGCCAGGAATGTGGGAGGGCCATCCCATGTGGTCACAATGTCAGCTTCCTGTGGCAGGGTTCAAGCCAAGTATAATCAAACAGGTGGCGTTTAAGAGAACGGCAACGCGGGTGTTCTTGAAGGGAATGACTGAACAAATGATACTTTTTAAATATTGGAAGGCACTTTAACCCTCTATCCATACTTAAATCCACTATATGACCAGAAGTATGTGGACACCTGCCTGTGTAAAATCTCACTGCCAAACCAAAAGTATAAATAGGAAGCTCTGTTCCTATAATAGTCTCCACTACTTCGGAAAGCCTTTCCATTAAATTTTGGATTACAGTTGATGGAATTTGCTGCCGTTCACGAATTACAGCATCAGTGAGGTTGGGTATTGATGTCACGTGATCAGGTCCCTTTGTGTTTGTTTGTTTATGTGGCCTACCACATCAAAACTGAACTCTTGTTGCTTTTAGAAGTTTCCATATCAATTTGCTTCACTCGCTATTAACCAGGGCAGAACTTTGACTTGTTTGAAAGGTACCATCCTATGTTGTTGCCATGTTGAAAGTCACTAACCTTTTCAGTATGATCCATTCTGCCACTATGTGTCTAATTATACACCTGTTTCAGCAACAAGTCTGACTTGATTAACCTAGAATGTCAGCGCTCCTATTAATTAGTGTCCACATACTTTTGGCCATAGAGTGTATACTGTAAGAGAGGAGTTGGAAGGATAAAACCAAGGAAGCAATCATGTCTGGGTCAGGTAAGGAGTAAACAGAATCCAAGATACTAGACAATAAACCAGAACTGACAGAACCAAATTGTTAAGGTGGCCAGTGACGAACAACCACACCTACAGCAGGTAATCTCTGAAGCAGGACTTGTGCCAGATTTGACATGTTCATTTGCAAAAGATTTTCTGAACATGTTCTTCAGCCACAGGGCATCTGATAGTTAATTAACTGCCATGATGATCTTTGTCTCCTTTTCACACTGGGTAATTTTATATCTCAATATAATGGGAGGATTTTTGAGATGTCTCTAAGAATCTCAAGAGCTGATTCTTTCATACTGACTGGTTAAATGATTACTAAGGCTCAATAAAGCTGTCTGAGTAGATGCCTCCCAGTCCGAGAAATGCTCCTGGGCTCAGTGTTTTTAGCTAACAGCCCAACATAGTCTCATGGGTAGCAACATTCATGTGGTGTAATCCTACACACTCATGATGGAACAAATGAGGCTTCAAAATCTGTGGTGGGTGGGAGTATCCTGAACTAACCAATTAAGGCTGATGCTAATTGAGGCTTCAAAACCTGCAGTGAGTGGAAGTATCCTGAACCAACCAGTCAATGCTGATGCTAATTGAGGCTACAAAACCAGTGGTGGGTGGGAGTTTCTCAACCTACCAGTCAATGCTAGCTTTCTTTTGGATTTAAATAATTTACCATGGCAATCTGCCTTGTGTCTTCTCTGGTTACTTTGATTATATTTGATTCATGCCCAACCAGGTACATGTGCTAGGTTTGAGAATACCATTGAGCTCCTAAACCCGAAACTGGAGTTCTGAGCAGAAGAATTATCATCACCCATTGGAAGGGCAAAGCAGATTTGTAACCCGTTATCCTTCTTTCTGTTTGGCACTCATCAGGTCAACACTTGGCCTGTGCTGAGAATGTGACTGGATCAGGAGCGGGACTACAACATCCACACATCAGTTCAATTATCGGTTTTCTTCGGCAGATCAGGAGTCAGGCTGACACTGGGAAAATAAATATATAAAAGTGAAATTTTAAGTGGAAAGGCACTTCAGTTTGATGCAGACCATGGTTCCTACAGAAATGACATGGTGTCAGTTAACCATGAGCACTTGAAGACTGAATAAGATCGAACTTTGATTCTTGCACTTAAAGACCGATTTCACAGTCTGGTCCATCATGTGCTGATAAAATTTTGACCCGAAAGGTCACTTGTCTTCAATTTGCTTTTTATGGAACAGCTTATAAATAGAACCTAGATACACAGAGAAAAACTGAGCTTTGTGATGCATAGAGGATAGCCCATCTCACACCAATTAAAATCTCTATTATGGTGTAAATAATTATTATTTCGAAGTATCAGACGCATAACTATTTGACAAAGCCTGTGTATTCTCAAACATACTCCAACAATATCAGTAACAATATCAAACATCCTAGCACAACAGATCTAAAATCATGACTAGACCTCCTTGACCTGTCTCCAAGGACCAGGCAAACATCCTAGCATGACAAATCTGAAATCATGACTAGGCCTCCTTGACCTGTCTCCAAGGACCAGGAAAACATCCTAGCACGACAGATCTGAAATCATTACTAGGCCTCCTTGACCGTCTCCTTTATCTTGTCCTGCTTATAATGTCTATGGTGACATGTTCCTCAGGTATCAAATTTATCGACGTGACATTCTGGTTTCTGGGTTGTGGCAGAAGGGATGAAGTTGCACCACTGAAGCTGAAAATAACCACTGAAGGTAACCTGCACATCCCGGCATGCGATTTCCGGTATAAAATGGTGTTCTTGCATTACTGGAGCTCAGCCCCTGCCTTACATTGCTTTCATCCGAGGAAGCATCCCGTTATTGTGCATTGAAAAACACAAATAAGCTATAAACATATCTTTTCATTCACTTCCTAACTAGTTATTCCGGTCAGTATTGTGGGGAAACCTACACTATTTTTGTTTAAATTTCAAAGGCAAATGTGTTGTTGTATCTGACTAACAGGCAGCAGGTCATGAAATCTTGAAACCTTGAAATTCTTCCCAGTATTGTAGCTTTGGGCTAGGTTTTTGACCTGAAATGTTCAAACGAAGAAAAAAAAACCCTTTTTTTCATACAAGCCTCTGTGGAACAAATATGTAATGTCATTTAACGAGAAGAGTGGTTTCCAGAAAGGGCACTTTGTAAAATATGGTGACATTGTAACTGTATATGCACTATATTGTGTTTTCTCTCGTCGAGGCCAGCAGGTTTGAAGAAAGTCTGGAAATAGGCATGAGGTTTATGTTATTGCATCCTTACACAGTTTCATAAATAGAACATGTGTTGTACTATACGTCAGAACAAGCAAGCTGGACATTAAAACAGATCCCAGTGGAAAGAGTTAAATTATCTGAATTTTGCTGAATTTGTTTTTTTTTTTTGCAATTTGAGAACTTTGGATATCACATTGTAAAGGGTAATAGAAAGTTCGCATAAAGATAAAACTATGGGGAAACACCTACAGTTTGGGGGCTTTTGATATCATTTTCTATACAGCAGTACACAGTTAGCCTAAAGATAAACTAATCAGAAAACAACTCTCCTTACACCATTATTCAGATGACCTGCTGTTGCATAACTACCCAGAGACCCATTCCTTGCAGAAGACATTAGGCCAAAGATTGAGTCCTCCTCACATGGTCAAGACCCTGCAATGAGCTGAATCTGTACTCTACTGCTGCTTCCCACTGTGGCAAAGGAAGAAACCTGCAACAAGGCATGTGCCACAATGACTCCATCTGAGGACTGAAGCTGGGCTGAAAGCTTCAATAGCCTCACCTGATCAGAGTTGCTTCCTGCATTTATCATTCATCTGGCTACAGACCATGGACATCTTTAGATAGATTAAGGCATCTATAACCATCTCGATGCATTGCACAACAGACAAAAGGCACACCACAAGCGGAAACAGATTAGATGAGTTGAACTGCAATGACCAGATAACCAAAATAAAGGAAATGAGGCTTTGAAACTAATGCACCACTTGTTACAAAATGACTAAAAGCACTTCCCATTAGCCACTTAACTGGTTAAATGTCACAGTCACTGACAACATATAGTAATCCCACACAGAGTGATTTTTGCTAGTAACAAAATGTCAGTAATGGCAATAGTCTGAAAAATTTAAATAGATGGGACACTGAGGTGAACTTTTTTGTCTGTTGCACAGAGTATGAAAGGATAGGTACAACTTTTATTCAAAATACAGTGAACCATTTTTGTATTATGTTTTGACCCCGCCAAACAGGGAAAAACAGGAAGTGAAGTCTTATTTGTGTTTCGCTATGATAAGCTTACATTGCCAAGAGATATCTTATTGTGGGTGAAACAAAAACGCTTGCCATGGGAGTTTCCCTGATCTTCTAAGAGGCTGTTTATCAGAGGCCTGTAGCCAAGTTGTGATTGGCTTCATTTCAGTTCTTAACATTTAGCAATTTTTTTCCCATGACCCTCTAAAAAGACTGCAGCAGTATCAGTATGATAGCAAATTATAAAAACAGTGACATTTGTGGTTTAGGAGATTCCTTTCCCTGTTCCTATAAAGCATTAATGCTTCCTTTTACTCAATTATTGCAGTTTTATAATCCCACATTTTTGGTTTTATTTTCATTTTGCTATATGTGACAGAGTGAGCAAAACATGACTGAATCTCAAACACTGGTGACTGTTTCTTCAGGCATAATTACAGTATAATCCTTCAGCCCAGATATTACAGTTTATGGTGATTCATCTCAGGATATCTTTCCTGGCAATTATGATGTAGCATAATAAGAACATATTTCGTATAACAATTTTACTGCAAGGAGTTTTTGGAGTCGGTGGATCAATTTCCAAATTGGTTTGTTGCATCCTGCATGTGTAACCATATTTGATGTGTCCATAATACACAAGATAAAAATATGCTGAATTTTGGCAGCTTACATATCAGTGTGGATGATTATTGATCTCCTGTCAGTCTTAACTAATGTCAGGATTTCTTAGATCTAGGCTAACTTGTGAGTTTTAAACGTTCTGTAAGAATGACTGTTGCATAGTATGGCCACAATATCCTGTGTAAATTAAACACTCGATTCTAGCTGTTCTCTGTTACTGTTTACTTCCTGTTAAAACTCTGCTGATGACCCAAGTCACATCTAATCTGTAAGAGCCAGAGATTCTTGAAATTATTACTGGAGAATGTTCATACTCACGGCACAGCTCACTACCGCTTTACCATCATCAAGAATCCTTATTTTGGTATTTTAAGTGGATTTCTTCGAACAGATGAAGACAGGTCATATGGTAATAGCTTCAATGTGACCTTCACCTGCTAAGACCCCTGGAGATGCAGGAGACACTGCTGGTGGAAAAGAGCAGAGGCAGTGAGAGCCAGCATTTGAGAGTGTCGCAGTGATTATGTCACATGGAGAAAGTGCTTTCTCAGGCCAGGGAGTCAGGCCTGGGTCACATGTCTCAGATTCCACCATTCCAAGTCCTTGGCACATCTCACCGGAATACTGAAACAACTGGATCTGGGGTATCAGGTGCTATGTAGCAATTTGGCCTGGAGACTAGGGTCAGTAAACTGAGGGGAAGTCAGGAGTTGTGAACTTGTGTCTACATACAGTCTGTACTGGACTTTGACATTACTACTCAGCTGACTTCTATTGTTTTTTATTGAGTTAGTGAAACTGCACTCTTCTGAATGACTTCCTAGAACAACACAAGCTTCACTGAAAGGCAGATAAAAGAAATCTTTAGAATTTCATCATTTGGCTGTGAGGACTGTTGTTTGAATGTGCCGAGGTTTATTCAGTTCAGAAACATTTATCAGTGACAGGAACATATTACTGAGGTTCATTTTAAAGTGAATGTATAGACTATAAGATTACTAAAAAATCTTATTAATTAAGCAAAAAAGTAGTATTGTACCATGAAGACCTTCTCATTAATGATGGCACAAATAAGGCTTTAAACCCATGCTGGGTGGGAGTATCCCAACAACCAATCAATGCTGGGGATACTCCCATCCATCATAAGTTATGAAGTCTCTTTTGTCCCATCACTAATGAAGAACATCTTATATCAGTTTTAGTGGTGGACAAGGTCTATTTTTAGTTTCAAAGCTTGGTCAGTGCTGTAAATCATTCGGTTAACTAATGTCAATGTCATAAAAAGCTGCAAAATCATCTCAAACATAAGGAGAATTTACAAGACTTTTCAAATCAACATCAACAAAGAATGAAGTCTCCTAGTAATAACAGTTTCAGTTCAGAATTGTGCTCAGTATTAACAAAATGAAGCAGAACGCTTGTAAAAATTAGCAAAAAAGAAAAATTTTGCTTGCAGCAGCGGCATAATTCCATTCATAGATGTCCATAAATAGATTGGCTGTAAAACAGTCACCCTATTATACTCTCATTTTCAATGTGTGGATCCTTTTGTACAACATGGCCCATTACTGTTTCTGTAGCTGGAGGACACAGTGGTGGTGTCTGTTAGACCTGGCGTGGGACAGTAAGTATGATAATCATCTGTTCTTTCCGTTCCGTCCTGTCAATGTTCCTTCAAAGGCCTGTTTCTCATCTTTTCTTAGGACACAGTGAGAACGAGCTCAACAAATTGGAGACACAAAAATGTAACATGAAGTAAATGGTAACAATGATATTATTCAAACACAGTTGACTGTGTTGACTAGGAGAAACAGTTTGAGTAATATTCTTCTTAAATGACTGTAGAGTCATTATTAAATGTTTCATCATTTAAACTTAGCAAATTAAAATGATCCCTTTAACAGTTTTTTTCGTTGATCCTCATCAAGAACCATTTAAAGTAGCAGACAGTTGGTAACATAGCCCCCTGGCTAAAAATCACTATTAAATCATAGGGTATTTTACATTGCCACAGTACACGATTCTGCTACATTTTATCTACTGCGCCACTGTACCAGGCTGGGTACCACAGTCTGCATTCTGAAATCCCTAAAATGAGTCACCACTGATGTAACCTTGCTCAGGGTTCCTGACTTAAATCACCTCAGTACAATTCTGTGTCTATTGGCGTGACCCCATCTAGATAAGACCTTCCAGCAAGGAAATTTAATGCAGCAAATGGAAGGTTGATCTAGAGTGGTATGTGGGTAGCACTGTTGTCTCAAACTGCAAGGGTTCAAGGTCAAATCCCACCTCCACTCTTTTTGTGGTGAGTTTACATGACCTACCTGTGCCACCCAAAAGCATGCAGTAAAGCTAACTGGTATCTGTAAATTGCCCATATGGTGCACACACACATATTTGCCCTGTGATAGACTGTCCAACCATGTCCCCTATGCAGCCTCTGATAGGCTTCAGCCCCCCTCCCCACGTAACCTTGACCCGGATAAATAGTTAGAAGATAAATGGAACATGAGCCAGAGAAGGGTTCGTGGGATTGGAAGGTTCTGGAAATTATACCAGTATAACACAGCAATGCATAACCTCAAAAGCAGAAAAAAGCAGATGTACTCCCTAATGATGGGACAACTGAGACTTCAAAAGCCGTGGTGGATAAGAGTATCCTGAACTAGCCAATCAATGTTGACGATAGCATTGATTGGCAGTTCAGGATACTCCAGCCCACCATGGATTTGAAGCCTCATTTAGCACCAGCATTTATTGGTTAGTCTGGGATACTTCCACCCACCACGGATTTTGAAGTCTCATTCATCTCATCACTGCTTCTCCCATTTGGAATTCCCTTAGCCAATCCCACTGGCTCCAAATGATTCCATACTAATGTTTAAACACTGGCTTTCAGCATCAATGGAAGATGTGTGAGCCAACTGCAATTTAGCTTAGTGCAACTGAAAGCAAGAGCCACAATTTACAGTTGTGTTACAATTGTGATACATTCATGGCAAAAGCATTACACTTTTGTGCTTCAGAAGCTATTGAGTTTTATGCAATAGTGCTGTTTTGACAAACATGGACACTGCCTCCCAATCAGAAGAGTATGACAGATGGCTGGAGCATTTACACTCACCCCTCCACCACCAGAGACGTTAAACTCATCCGGATTGGATGAGCAGGCCACAGCACCTCAGCACAGATTCTGATGTCGTAGTTTGTCTTATTTATTTTTAATCTAATTTCTTGTATCAGGATAAACAGACCTCCGTATTTCATTAATATTGTTTTTCAAACATGCATTAGCATCTCTAGTTTCATGTATGCAGGATGACCAGCCACCTAGTCTCAGGTTATTCAGAAAATATTTTGAAGACATTTGGAAAGCAGCTCTTGAATCTTATATGTAATAAGTAAAAAAAACTAATAATACCATGAATACAAAACATAATTCTCTGACTAAAGTGCTTAATCAGAAATCTCTGCATCCAGCTGTATGAAAACAAAATGAAAACATCATATAATATAAACATGATATTGCCAATTGAAGTGATAAAATCGTTCATGGATATTGTTAAAATCATCAATGAGTTATTATTATCATGTTTTCATTTTAATTTAGCCACTTCCATTTTTTATATCCTGAGTTGGAGGTTACCCATATATATATATATATATATATATGTCTTTAGCTAATCTCTTTGATGTAGTAATACAGTAACGAGAGCAACAAAGGGCAACAAATTTTCCACAGAATATAACCTCTCAAGCTGAGATAGGTTTACAACCCTTATGCAAGTTTGCAAGGTGACATCCGTCTGTATTCTGACGTGCATCTTTTTACGGTACATTCACGTTACTTTTATACGACGTTTGCATTTTGTCCATGTGGTCAGAGTCATAAGAAGTTTGTATGAATGATCGATGATGTACAATGTGGCATTTGTTTCAGTGAGACTACTGGGCTACAGAAAGAGGAAAAGACATTGATACAACGTCTTGTGAAAAAAATAAGCCTTACACAAGATAATGCTATAGAAGTTATAGAATAAAATGATTTACAGAAATCTCAAGACGTTGTGCAAATATAGCTGTGTGCATTTTTAACTATGCAACGAAATTTTACATGAAATACTAAACCAAGAGATATTTAATTTTCACCGTTCTAGCTTTTCTTACTCAGCTAAGTATCTTTTCCATATCTAAGCCTCTGTTTTTTTTCTGATATTACATTTGCCAGCGCTGTACGAATGTTTAAATGATTCCACTGAAACTTGAGCCACTTTAAACCACCTACACGTTTTATTTTTGTTGCGCGTGTTATGGTGACTGTGCATTTCAAAGCTCGTGTGCTCCCCCTGCAGGCAGATTTGTTTGTATCCAGTTCTATCCATCCATACAACTACTTATTGCTTGTCCAGGGTAGGGTCGCAGGGGTACACAATTCTAGGCACGGCAAAATAAAAGTTATATTTCCAAATTAGTTATTAACTAATTTATATATGCTTGATGATTGTGAAATATCACTCTTCAATATAGTTAGGATACAAAAGTTTAGTATTTTGTTTGAAAATATCTCTTGGTGTCAAGTTTCATTTTTTCATTTGTGAAGGTTGGCAAGCCTGCAGCAGTCCAAATTTTACCCTCAGTTTCAAGACAAACACTTGTGCTTCCACATCTCTCATCCCTTTATATTTCATCTGTTCAGTTCTGTAGCCTATGCCCTACATGTCCTCGAAATGATATGGTAATCATAATCCATGATAAAGAATTGACTAACAGTAGGGAAGCTTTTCTTCTAGAAGGTCTCACAGATAAAAGTCTAGTCAAAGTAGCGTTGATAATTTTTCTGGCTCTTTTGTTTAAACTCATTACACCTAAAGTGAAGATTAAATTGAATGCATGAAATTAAAAATGATGTTAGTGATCCTGAACTGAACAGCCCAATTCTGAGTGAACTGAACTGATCCTTAACTATAAATACCATTCAACATTTAGGTAGCGCCCCCTACTGTAGCAGAGCAGTTACTTGATTTTCTTTGCAGCCATCTCCTGTAACAGGAAACATCTTCACCCAAATTTTCTGGTCATGCATTGGCTTCATCAAGCTGTGACTTCGAGCTTGCACAGGAGCGGCTTGCAGCTGAATATGAAGCGGACATGATAAGGATCAGCATCTTCATGTACGAGGCCATGGTTCTCAGCCAGATGAGGGTGGATTGCTCTCTCAGGGTTGAGGATAAGTTGCTGTCTCAAGTGAAGGAGTTTAAGTATCTTGGGGTCTTGTTCACAATTGAGGGAAGAATGGAGCAGGAGATTGACAGGTGGATCAGTGCAGTGTTAGCAGTTATGTAGACACTGTACTGATCTGTCATGGTGTAGGAAGAGCTAAACTAATAAGCAAAGCTGTGGATTTACTGGTCTATCGATGTTTCTACCCTCATCTATGTTTACAAGCTTTGGACAGTGAGTGAAAGAACATGGATACAAACGAACTTCCTTCACAGGGTGTCTGGGCTCAGCCATTGGGATAGGAGAAGGAGTTCCGACATTTGGGAGGGGCTCAGAGTAGAGCTACTGCTCCTCCAGGACATGTTGGAGAAATTATATCTCTTGGCTGGCCTGAGAATGTCTCAGTGTCCCCCTGGAAGAGCAGGAGAAGGCGGTAGGGTAGAGGGGGCTCTGGACCCAGATAATTGTTGGAAAATGGATGGACGGATGGGTCTTGTCTTGGGAATGACTTTTTTGATTCTGCTGAAAAACTGAAATCTTGATTGAAAGACCATTATGTTCTTATTCCATCACTCTGAGAGTCAACACCATTGAATCTTCTTTTTAATCTTGAGCTCGTTTTCCTTTTCATTAGCTATGCTAGGAGTGACTACAAAGACTGTTGGTTTGGCTCTGGCTAAATTTTACAGGTATACTATAATGTGCTGAGCGAATATATCTTATACTGTATATTTATTTAAAGAAACTAAAGCATCTATATGATTTCTTATTTGTTGGTTTGTTTCATGATTACATTCAGCATTAGACAAACACTAAACTCCTAAGGGAGAGGATACAATTGTCATCCATTTTGCCACTTGGATTTAAAACATCTCATTAGAAATATTGCCATTTTGTGTGCGTGCGCTATGAAAGTGCTGGCATCCCTTTGAAGATATTCACTAGCCTTGTGCCTTATACTTTCCGGGAAAGGCTCCAGGACTCTACAATCTTGTACTGGGTAAGCAGCTGGAAGCTAATGAATATGCAAACATTTATTTTGCTTCCTTTATAAAGGAGCTACAATACACTTGTTTGAAAGTGTAATTTACCCAATTAGTCAAAGGAGGCCAGTTATTCCTTATTAGGGTTTACTGTACACGAACATACTTTCTTTTTTGTTTTTCCTTTCAAAAACTAAGGTATTGGTTTGAAGATCTGTCAGCACTCTCTGATTGTTGAATACGTGGGATGTTATTGGAAAGATTCTTAAGAAAAAACTTCTGGTAACAAACTTCTATACTATATTCAAGAAAGTGCTCCTGTGGAAGACAGGAGTTTAGGCTCCTGGAGAGGAATGGAACCTGCTTGATATCTTTTCCAACTGCTGCCATCAGGCAAAAGATACAGGAGCATTAAAACAAGGACAAACAGACTAAACAGCAGTTTC
>JAACJT020000086.1:21702052-21724738 GCA_009936485.2 Gymnarchus niloticus | reverse complement strand
GCAAGAGTAGGGGGAGGCAGGGCGGCGGAGGAGGCGGAGGGGGGGGGGGGAGGGGAGGTCATGTCCTGAAGCTCAGGCCCGGCAGGAAAGGAAGGGTCCCTCTCCAACAATACTTAGACACTTTGTTCCCAAATATAACCAGCAGTCCAACGGGTTCAGCAGTAATGTTTTTGTGAACCCATGGCACTGTAATGCTGATGTTTGTTGCTTGTCATACATATGCTTTTTTCAGTAAACAATGGGAGAACTAAGAGGGCCTTCTAGCAAAGACACAGAGGGTATGGGTCCAGCACCCAACTCAAAATACTTCAAAATGTCCTCTGTAAGGAGACAAAAATGCTCTACAAATGTTCTACTTTTCTGCACAGCTCTTACACACTACTTTTTGATGTCTGCAAAATCAGGATTAGGTCTCAGGTTGGCCATGGACTGTCCCCACTGCCCAAGTCATTTCCCCCTGCTATGCCTGTTTTCACACAACTAAGAACTACTTGGTGTTAGCAGCAGATTATTTGGCAAGTGCTTTGTTCTATACATTATATGGCTAAATTTGTGAACACCAAATAATAGGGATGTTCACACACCAATGGACATTAAGCCATACTCTTTGGCAGCACGTGTATGAAACACGCAGTGGTAGAATGGGTCAGGCTAAAGAGGTTAGTGACTTTCAACGTGGCACCATCACAGGAAGGCACCTTTTTTAACTAGTCAGTACCAAATCTCTGCCCTGGTGAACAATGATTGTGAAACAATTGTGATGTGGAATCTTGAAAAAGCAGCAAGAGTTCAGCTGTGACATGTAAGGGCATAGACACAACAAAAAGTGAACTGATCACCCAACATCAATGCTCCTCAGTCTCACTAATGCTGTTATGGCTGAATGGCAGCAAATCCCACCAACATTCTAATATCTAACGGAAAGATTTTCCAGAAGAAAAGAAGCTGTTATAGCAGTAAAGGGAGAATCAACTTCCTATTTATACCTTTGGTTTTGGAAAGGGATTGCATCCCCATAATCTATTTTTCGACTTCAGAAGATAAATCTGGCCCCCCATACAGCTGAACATATGAAGACACTCCACACAGAGCAATGCATCTTACCTGAATCTCAAACCCAAACGTTTCTTCCTCTCCTTTCTCCAGGATGACGACTTTCCTGCAATAAAAATGGCATTAGGTGGAGCATACTAGCTTCCCGGTTTATCAGGCGGTTATAATCCTCAAAATGACAACATGTCCGCAGTGATGCCGCAATGGTTCTTGATGCGCAATGTGAGAATTCTATTTTTCCCCCCATTTCGCCTTGTGATGAGTTAGTCATCATCATGCCTTTTACTATTTATAGAAAGCCAACACTAATGTACCAACTTTGCCCTGATATTTATTATGCAACGCGTCAAGCTAAAAACGGCAAGAAATTATGAACCGAAATATCATAACTAGCAACCTTTAAACAAGGGGCCTACACAACATGGCTCTTGTGATCACATTCCAGGATGCACTGGCTCGTTTCGGAACAACCAGGTGAAAATTGGAAACACGCCGTCTGACTGCACGTGTCGCTTTTGGGTGGTAATCCTGCATGAATGTGGCTCTGCTTCAACAAAACGTCACCGGGCAGTTATTTTACTGCAAATCAAACAAGGGAGCGTCTGTCGGAGTGTTTCTTCCCCCCCCCCCTTGCTTCTTTGTTTCCATAAGACAAGGCCTCACTGAAGACCTGTCACGCCACGTGTGCGGAGACTCAAAGCACAGATGCTGACATCAATGCCATCATCCATCTATCCAAATACTTGTCTGGGTAATTCCACTGCCACAACAGCTATTATACAAAATACTTATGTCGCCACAAGCAGGCAAGGAAAAAAAATCCCCTCACATGTCAGAGAAACAAAACAAAAAAAAAAAAAAACCCATACAAAACAGTAGCAGTGTCCAGTTACCTTTCATCTGATATTGTAAACATCTCAGGAGACAAAGTTCTGTTATTTTGGTTTGTTTGAAACAGAGGTGTAACTTGAGAGCTGCTCTAAGAGATTAGACTATATATTCCGGTTCCATATGTTAAAATGCCACACCACTCCACCTTTTGTGTGAATTACATTATTTAGTCAGATGAGGGAATCTTTCCTAGGTGCACTACCTGAAAAGCACTCTTAAGAAAAGACTGATACGGAGATTCCAGGGAGGAGCAGCACGCTTACTAGCTATGAGGGGACACTACGCAAGACCCGGGAGAGGCTTACCTGTGCTGCACTGGCGACTGACTCAGGGGCTTCCACTTCTGCTGAGTCCCCTGTGGAGTACAGGAGACCATCATTATTGACACATACATATATTACCCAGCACAATATACCTCTAGGCTGTCTGCTGCGTGCCACAAAGGCCAGCACCTCCCACCAGCAACTCTAAAGGTCTGTTTACCTCGTTCTTCCTAAATGCTTGATTTACACGACATGGGGGAGGAAGCTGGGGTGTCAAAAGCATGGTCTCCACATCACACAAGTGCACATGGACAAGAGCTTCATATACAGACGTCATAGGCTTCTATTTTTGTTGCTGGTGCCTGATGTCTCATATGCAAAAATTACATTCTCACTTCCTTATTGCGACTCCAGGAAAAGAACACACTGAACCCTTGTTTTGCTGACAGAAAAGCAACGTCAAACATAACAGAAGACCCACCCAAATTTCACTTCGGACCAGCACGATTCAAATTATACTGCGTTTTTCCTTTTTGACAACCAACCAATTCAGTCCCGTTCCACCTCAATAATTTCCAGTGTTGTTGCTCTGAAAGTGAACTTTGTGTCATAGCCAGGGATCATAAAATGTTGCCTTTCTCTACTTTCTTGCACATATAAAAATTATCCGCAGAGGGCTTTCAATGACTTCATTTAGCTCCCAAATACCTCTGGACTCCCACGGGGGCCAGCAAAATGCAGAGTGAGCCCCGTTCACAATGCTCTTTTGTGGCCATGTGGCCCAACTGGGAGAGCAGGCATAGGGTGCCAGGTCAGTCGGCCACCACGCCCCCTGCAGTCTGTGGTGGGGCACCTGGCACCGCAGTTAGCACACACTTCTAAAGCACAACGGCCCAGCACATTACTCACAAATGTAACAAGTGACATCCCACCGTTTCTTGCCCTTCAGTCAGCTTTACAACTCAGGAGGTCTGGGTTTCCTGTGTGTTCTGTTAAATTCTACTGGCTTTTTCCTTGAACAAATGGTTTAGAGAGGAACCTGTCTCAGTCTACTGTACTGACTTCAGTGCCATCAAGAACTAGTATAGAAGGAATCATCTTGTGCAAGAACATAAATGCCACCCAATAAGTTGAGGCACGTTTAGATGAAAAGGCGGCAGTTTAATGAGACTTTAATTGAACTGACGTCATCCTGAAGTTGGCCCCCACAGCATAGCGGGGCGCTCATAAAACGACTCAGTAACTTTTACTGTTTTCCTCGATTTAAAACTGCCAAAATCGCAGCTAATTCTTCGGACACAGCCTGCTTTATGACTGCACAGTGAACGGAGCTGTGCTCCGCTGTTTATCCTGGGACTGAATTCCTATAGCGTGTGATGGAAGGGCTAGATGATGTTCATTAAGACTATTCTTGGGGGATCATACCCAACGTAGTCTTGATAGAAAAGTCTACCGATGCACTCACAGAAGACAGGCGCCTATAGATTTTCAGATTGTAGATTTCAGGCTCTCAGCTCTGTCCACCCGACTGCGGACGTGCAGTTCGTCAGTGGCAGCCCAAAGTCAAAGATTTTCACAACAGATGAACTACTCATACGCTAATTACCTGTGAAAAATGGGAATCTTTGCCGCACATGCATGCAAATTACACGTATCGCCGCTGCCTTCACATGCAAATGGAACTAATGAGCACCACGGCTGCGGGCCTGTTATTGTTGTTGTTTTTTGTATTAAAGGTGTGAAATAACACTACGATCGCGTGCTGAATGCGTGCAAATAAGACAAAAAAAAAAAAAAACAACACTTTGGAAGGCATGCATTTTTGACGTTTCCCTTTAAACATTTAATTAGTGATTTTCTAACGCCGTCTCCTCGCCTTTGTGAGATCCACAGAAAATGCGCGTCGGAGATAAAGGATCTGCTCATAATTAAGGGGCTCCAAATAAAAAAAAAAAAGTCAGGAAAGGAAGCGCGCCTGCCTCCAGCTGTAATGGGCTTCAGCTTCACACGTGCGTCAGAGTCAGTCCAAAACAGTCGGCGCCAGAGGGCTTAAAAGCTGGGGCCAACCGATCAAAGATGAAATATGACAGCAGCGAGGATGGGGATTAAGAAAACCGCAGCCTGCCACTCTCTTGGTATGCAGTGAAGCGCCATCTCCATATCTCTGGTCACTAACTCACTATTTACCGGAGTAAACAGGTGAAGTAAGTGAAGAATGAGGTGTAAAGATACATTAACAGGAGCGGGGGTACACTTATCGACACCTGATCACTGCTCAGTACTCAGCACGAAATGCCACTTTATTGATCACACTCATTAATCACTAAAGCCGCAAGGGACGGGCTCATCTTGATAAACGGTCGACAATAAAGAAATGTTCAAAATACCTTCTTGTTATTTCTGGGTAATGTTCCGCCAGAGTAAGCCAAGGTTCTGTAGTTGTAAACATCGGAGGAACTTGCGTGCCGGTCCATAGCTAAACTGTCCGACTTTGAGGAAGAGAAGTAGATATCGCCGCTGTCCGAGCTAGCGGTTCCACATTCCGGGTCGCTAGAATTCAGCTTCTTCAGCCTCCTGAAAGTCATATTCTTCATATTAATCACGGGCGACAGACGGCGAAGATGTATGTGTGGGACGTACACTGGCTCACATTAAGGATGCCACTGTGGCTCTATACCACGCGTTCCGAGTATCCCATTACAACTACTCCACTAGATACATTGTGACTGGCCTCTGATAGGCCAGTCTCGGCCTGGTGGGCGGAGCCTGTAATGTGAGCATTATGATTGGCTGCTTATTTCTCTTCATTCTTTTGGTTCTTTGGTTTGAAGTTGTGTGGGATGGCTATTCGAAATCTCGTCTGGAGGGCTATTGTAAGGTCGTATAATGATCCCTTGTGTCTGTCACAAAGTTAATATTGCTCATTCATTTAAAGTTAAGTGGAATCAACTGATTTTAAGAATATTTCAGGAATAAATGAATAGAAAGTGTCGCACGTACCAGTGGAAAGCACACAATGTAATGCTGTCCTAATTTACCGCATCATGGCGCAAAAAGATCCACACAGGGTACAGAAAGATGGTGAATAACTAAAATGTTCACTTTGAATCACTGTTGTAAAACACCCCACTTTCCTTCCAAGGATGCATTTTCTTCAAGTGTTCTTCACGTGGGATCTTTGGACAAGTTGTCTTTGCAAACACCGCGTTCGACCTCAAAATCACGCATACTGCTGTTAGGATATTGGGAGTTACCAGCTGTTACTTTACTGTGGGCTTCCAGTGAGTGAAGCTATTACCTCGATGTTGCGCGCTGATGCCATCTGTAGTTTAGATAATGCAATTACAACTAATGCTGCTCGTCGATTCGAGGTGAAGATACATTTAAGCTAGCTAGTAATACTAACGAAAATATTTTGAATTTTTAAATTTAAAAAAGTCATACTTTTATTTCAGTTCGTTACAGTTCACATCTCTTCACTGAGTGATGCTTTGATAAAATTCTTAATATAACTTCTACAAAGTAAATGCTTTGAGGTATTTCAGAATATCTTTGTTGTCATTGTAACGGGTACAACGAAATTAAGTGCAAATTTGATAAACAGAATGTTTAGTTTTGTTAGTATTTATGAATTAAAATATGGAATTTTAGCCAACACAATTAAAAATCACTTTATATTACGTCACATTTTAAGAGTATTATTACGTGATTTCTCCCTGTGATAGACTAGCATCCTGTCCACAGTGTAGTACAACTTTTTGCCCTGTCCTGCCTAGCACAAGTTGTATGTATTGGGCTTAAAGGGTTAAAAGACCGCAAACGTTGACGTTGCTTTATTTTCACTGTATCAGGAAAGACTGCTGTATCCTGCAGTATGAAACTGCAGTTTGGGAAAGATTTTAATATTACAGGTTGTTCAGAATGCAATTAGAAAGCAAGAATCAGTCTACGCACACTCCAGTGTGCATTCTATCAGAGACTGTGTGCTTTGCAGCTTAATGCAGGAGTCACCCTACATGGGATGGTAGCCCATTACATGATTTTTCACTTCACTGTACGCTGATGTGGGTGTGACAGTGTCAGAGTAAAGTGTGAGTGTCCAGGAGGACTAAGACCTGAAACAGCCATTTTATGTGGGTAGATTAGATGGTTTACTTCTGTATCGTCAGATTTTAGAGGATATAGACAAAGCTATTAAGGAAAAAAACCACTTCATGAATGTTTAACCTAGTTGAGATCTGAGAGGGGCACTAACTGCCAAACGAGGGAAAAGATACAACACTGTAACGAAAGATTTTACAACCCTTTAATTTTTAATGAACAGACCTTTTAGTTCGAAAGGTTATACCACACTTCCAGCAATCGCAAATCCAAATGTACAGACAAGCAAATAAATAAAATGAGACCTTATTACAATTTAGATCAAACACACACACAAATGTAAATTTCAGATAAGACTAATACTACTAAATTACACAAAAACTTTAAATGTCTGCTGTTGTAATTGGGAAAGCACTAAAGATCAAATTGTTTTACATCCACAGTCAGCAGGGTGCAAGCCTCTTCAGCATAAAGCTCATTACACAGCACAGCTTAAGACTGTAACATGGTTCCTAAATCCAGAAAGCTGAGATAAGCCTCACAGCCCTAGCGAACACGTACACAGTAAGACGTGTGGTAAAGTGGCACTCAGTGCTGGACAACCAAACAACGTGTCAAGGCTGCGTCATCCGGCAAGTTCAGAAGCAAGTTCCAGGCTGGCCAAAGCAGGGCATCTAATACGATGTAGACGGTTCCTCCTCAGCAAGAGAAAGGCACCCTGACTGGTTTCTGGCACATTTTTTGCTTATTTGCTAATTTTATTTTATTTTTTTAAACTGCTTGAGGTTGTCTCACATGCACAAGGACAGACTTCACGAAGGGCAGCAGCTTAATATCCCAGAGATAATGTACAGTGCAAAGACGTGGCTAAGGCAAGCCTCTCCATCCATTTTTACTTCAGGTTGAAGAAACTAGATGACCTGGCTGGAGGAGCCATCAGCATGCTGGCTTGGTTCTTGTGTGTGATGTGTATCTGTAATTAAGTGGAGGGGGAGGGGTGCGAAAGGAGAACAACGCATTGTGGGTTACCGCCAGCAGCACGAGAAATCCGCACGTTCTGGATTGGTACCGGAACTCACCGTGCAGGGGGGCTGCATCCATGGCTCACCGTCTATCTGCATGGGCAAGGGCTTCTTTGTCCTGTGGGGGGGGGTTAGAATTAGACAAACAGAAACATGGCTGTCAGTCTCGTCCTACTTCCATAAAGAAATAAATCCATCATGAGTCAGAAATATTGCAAAACGTGTAACTAAAACTTAGAGTCAACATATACAGGAAGCATGGAGAGAAATCAGACTTCTAAAGTGATGGTAGGGAGGATTATGATGCACATTCAATCACCAATTAGTCCCCCCTTCAGACATATTACAGGCTTTCGATTTGGCTGCAGCACGCAGGGACTGACAGAACATGCCTGATAAACCCACTGTCTGCATCTCCTTGCTTGGTTTTGGTCCAACTATTAAAAAAACTACAACAAAAATCAAAACTGCAAACTGCAAAGCATACATGTGCTCCATCTGGGCTCCGTGGTGCAGGTCCAGTATGTGGGCGTCAGCGCGTTTGCATATCTGGACAGGCCTGTGCTGCAGGCGTTCACACAGTGTACCTGATAGTGATCTGTGAGGTTTTGGCTAGCCTGCGCCCAGCACTCTTCAGCCCTGTGTAGATCTGGCCCATCTCCATTGCCCCCTCCAGCCCCACCACCTCCAGACGCTTGTCACTCAGATCTTGGGCAGAGCGAGGTATGGCATGAGCGATGCAACACATGTGGACGAGATTTACTCGGTGCGCTCCGTGGGAGGAGCCTGACGTACCTTGTTGGCTTGTTTTAAGGATGTCGGGATCGACAATGACCTCCGGCAACTCCCGTTCGGCGGAGGCCTTGCCGTCAGCCTTTTTGGGCTCGCCCCATAGGTTAGAGCCGCCGTGCATGCTGGGAATGTTGAGGATGGCGACACCTTCCAAAGAGAGGCTGTTCAAGTCGAGGGGAGTCCCACAGCACTGGGATATTTAAATAAATAAATGTAATTAAATTTAACATTCAGCCTGACTCAAGACCTTGTCACACTCATCAACAGAATGCAGGCACAGGGGGCAAGGCTACAGATCCTGGGCCCCCCAACAAAAGCCCACCAAGGGCCCCTACTCCTGGTCTGGACATGGACTCCTGCCATGTTCCGGAGCCCCTGGAATCCCCCCCACACACCTCTCCTGGCAGGCTGGTCAAAGCCCTGGAATTTGGAGGCAGACGAGGAGTGTAGCAGGCTGCAGAACTCTTACGGTGGGCCGCTAAAGGAAATAACACTGACACTGACTCTGCTGACCAAATTTCAGAAATGTAATGGCTCACCTCGATTGTGAGACACTCTTTAAGCTTCTTACAGGAGGCTGAAATGGTCTCTGAGGTGGCAAATTCAAAATACCACAGCTTATTCTTCATTCTGGTACAAAAAAAAAAAAAATTTAGATGGGTCAGAGGAAAAAAAAAAAAAAGGACAGATTTCATACATAATATAATGTAAAAATCAGTGGAATCTGACTATGCTTAAATTGTCAAAATCAATTGTCAAGATCATGTAGATCCTTCTGGCTGCATTTACTTGAATTCTAAGATAAATTCAATTTTTACCCATCTGTTCATCTTCCAACTGCTAATCCACTACAGGGTTATAGGGATGCCTGGAGCACATCCAGGAAACAGAGCACAGAGGGTACATCCTGGCTGAACACGTGTATAGAAACCCGCACATCATGGGGATGAACACACACACACACACACACACACACACACACACACACACAGCGGAGGTGGGTTTCAATGCTCCAGCCCCAGCAGCAGAGGCAACAGTGCTAAACACTGAGCCACCCGAGATTCACTTTTTATTACATAATGATCTTGCACTTTTATAGAGACGGTCGAATGGGAGACTGCTGGGGACAGCTGCCTGGGCAATGTGCCTACTGCCCAGTTTGGTGTAGACAACGGGTGGAGACAGCACGCATCTCCTCACCTGCTGTTGAATTTTTGGGGGTGCTTCTCCCTCATCATGTGGAAACGGTGGGCAATGGAGGCATCCTGCACACAACCGGATGAGAAGGGCGCCACCAGTCAGCCAGCTGCACTCAGCCACCCGCCTGCCCCGCTGGCCGGCCCGCCCCCTCCCGCTGGCCCGCCTCCATACTAACCACGCCGATGGAGAAGTAGTTGTTGATGATCTCATATGGCACGGGGTCGCCCATCTCCTGGCTGTCCTCCGGGATTACCTGCACGCTCCAGCGGTCCATGAGTACCTGAGAGCTCATCTCGATTTCCTTGAGAATCCGACCCAGATCCTCCCCATCATAACCTGCACATCCAGGGTGGCCGAGATAAGCCAGCGGCATGGCCGATTTTAATGCAAAAACCAGTTTCATGCAAACGCAGATTGATTATCTGTAAATGACCCGCTAAACTGTCATTTTACGAATTACAATGAATGGCTCTAAACAAAGGCTCTAACCTCCACCCCATCGGAGACAGCGGGCCAGGTCATTTCCTGTGCCCAGAGGCAACACGGCCACTGGGGGGCGCACCGGGAGGTTGGCTTTGTCTGAAAGGACCAGGATAGGAAAAGAGGAGGGGTGGATACATCAGAATCCCCTATACTTACAGCACTCATAATGGTGTCACTCTAAAACCACCACTAAAGCCATTTTTAAAATAAGCCTAAATAAATGAGTGCAAACAATTGCACATATTACTTTAGCTATACATGATTTATGATTTACACAACTTACGTTATAGAAACATTATTGTAGCTACTTATAAACAGTAGCTGGCACACTCCAGGACCCCTACCAGCAAGCTACAGAGTCCAGATGGTAGAGGCGATTAAAGCTATAGCTTGAATATAACAATGGATGATGTAGGATCAGGTTTATCTTTGCTGAAGGTCATAACTTGACTGTCTAGTGCAATGCTTTCGGTAAATTTATGGTGCTACATTATTGTCATGGTAGTGATTGCAATTGGCTGTTGTTTTGCTCTTTATCTCTGCTCAAACATTAGTCTTGTGCTTCTTTGTGGAATCTAGGCGGGGGGGTTGTCAACATACACTATATGGACAAAAGCATTGGGACAATAGTTAACTGGGGGGTTCACATGCCTTTGGATTTGGGTAATTAAGTCTCAGTCATTGCTGAGACCAGTGTACAATTAAACACACAGCCATGCATCTCCAGCAACAAACACTGGTGGTAGAACGTGTCATACTGAAGAGATTTGTGACTGTCAACGTGGCACCATCATAAGATGCCACCTTCCCAACAAGTCAGTATCAAACTTCTGCCTTGGTTAACTGCAAATGAAGCGATTGTGATGTGGAAACTTCTATAAACAACAAGAGTTCAGTTGTGATGTCATAAGCCACACAGACAGAAAAGGGACCCGACGACCTAACATCAATACCCACCCTCACTGATGCTGTTTTGGCTGAATGGCAGGAAATCCCACCAATGACATTCAAGCATCTAGAGTAAAGCCTTTCCCAAAGAGTGGAGGCAAAGGAGGACCAGCTTCTTATTTATACCCTTGGTTTTGGAATGAGATATTGCACAGGCAAGTGTCCCAATTCTTTTGCCCATATAGTGCATTTGTTGTGTATTCCATTATAAGCCTGTGCACACAGCATGGTGCCTTACTGCCTTCATAACACGGTTATAACTGTACATGAACTGAAACACCATGAACTAGAATGTTCAATTATACATGTCAGCTGCTTGTCCCCCCCTTGCAAACTTATTTGTTGTTGAAACTATTTTAAAAACCTGACAACTGACACAAGTCCATATGCAAGATCCCTTTTGCATCCCAATGGAACACAAATCCAATGCTAATAACATCCTGCATTTGTTCATATATGGACATACAGTATATAAAAATATGAGATGTATTTTATTGCCGTCTTGAGAATCCGTACTGTATCGTGATTGAACATATCTAAAGTGCTTAAAATGTAACATTTGTGTGTTATCAGTAGTTCACATAGTTCTTTAAGAATTATTTCATGATAAGTACGATGAATCTTAAAATTCATGCAGATTGTGATGCCTAGTTGGTCATAGATAAAAACAAGTGCTGACCCCAATTCTACAATTAGGCTTTAGGAATACAGGCACATTTATGTGGGGCATTCTCAGGTCCAGAGAGAACAGAAGTAACAGATGTTCACCATAAGCCAGTCAACACTAACAAGGGCACCTAGAAACACGCTGTAAGTATAACATTTAAGGCTCCCACCTATAGCATCCAATATCCAGCCGACGGTACCGTCTCCCCCACACACCAAGATCCGGTAATCCAGCAGGTTTCTGAAGAAGTGCAACCTTGGCAGGCACATAAAGATGACAGACATGACAGTCAGTTGGTTACATGGCTAGGGTCGCCATAACAACGCTACTGCCTACGGCACAACGCTGTTTCAAATCCACTTTTCGGGACAACCAAAACCATGCCGAACCCAGTCAGAAAGTTCCAGGTAAAATGGCGGTGGACACATTCGTGGATCAGTCGCAGATGGCATGTTTGACAGATACAACAACATATTTCATGTCAAAGTCTTTTCAAAGTTCATTACAGCTTTATTGTTTTGGTATGTATATCATACGTCGCACCGTCTCGCTAGAGTAAAACCTGCTGACAATATGAAGTACATTTTGAGGATCTTACACAGCAACACCGCACAAGGTGTGCTGCTGTGTATCGTTTACGTGCTCCACATGATACTCTTTGATGCACTTATTTGCACGGACCCATGGATTGTGCCGAAAAGTGTCTACTAGATAAACAGATGCAAAAGTAAGACTGTACGGCGACCTCAGGGAATATGCATGAACGACCCGCACCCAGGAAGGGGAATTGCACTGCTCTGCTAGGAGCTTGTGTTCCATTAACATGAAACCTGAGCTCTGTAAGCCTTACCCTGGTCCAGGGCCACCGGCAGAGAGATTATACACTTGTCGTGGGTTCAGCAGGTACTGGAATTTGCTGAGGACCCTTTGGGACAAAAGGGGACACGTGGAAGTAATCACCACCGTTAAACGTACGCATGTTGCAAACCGGCCAGGAAGTTGTCTTTCAGTCACAACAGGCCCGCGCTAAACCACACAGAATCCACAGACGTGCACAACCAAAGGAAGGGCCAGGCAGCCCTCCGTCTTTATTCATGACAACAGGCTTACCTCTCACCCTGCTTGCCCCCGCTTTTCGGGTTGACAAACACCAGGAGGGGGTGTGTGTCTGGAATGGGGCTGATCTGGAGGATGAGAGAGATGCAGTAGTTTATGAGGCTTTACACATCGAGCATGACGGGTAAAATACGAACATGTGGTAGAAGTATCAGCACAAAACTATAAGAATTAAACTAGTAAAACCGGGTAGTCTGGGACCGTCCCTCATCTCGGGATGATGTCCAGGGAGAATCCGTACCTGGAGGACCTGGCCGTCTGGAGTGGTGTTTGGCTCCAAATCGTCGGCACAGCCATTTTTAAGACTGTTTGGCCGCTCCTGGGGACCGAGAATGACAAAGTCTGGGCTCAAGGCGACTCAAGAGAGGAATGATGAGGGGAAAGTCAATTATAACAGAAAAATTGTATATAACTGTTTATTAAAAAAAGAAAAAATAAACCGTCTAGTTCCATACTTTTATTTGATGTCCCCCAATTAATATCTCAGCTAAAAAGCTACTGGATAGTGTTTTCACTAGGCAATGAAATGAAATGCAATGAAGAGCAGGTAAATGTATTAATGTGATCATATCATATGAAAGCGTTTGTCAAAAAATATGCAAGTTGCAGTGTCACAAGACCTGGCTATGAATGACACCATACCGAGAAATTAACAGCACAGTCACAGGTGAAGAACCAGGACAAATAACAAGATATCACCATAATGAATATGATAGAACTGATGAATGCTGTTGCAACTCTTACATCACGACTGCCATCAGGTTATGACAGGTGTTATAAGTGTTATGTAATAACTGCATTATAAGGGAGGGCACCATGAAGTAGTGATCAGACAAACAAGGCTTCAAAACCTGTGGTAGGTAGGAGTATCATTAACTAATGAATAGTTCAGCCAAGTAAGGCCCATGCCAAATGCTGGTTTGAGGGGACCTAGATGGAGCTGGTGGTCAGTGGAAAACCTCACTTTACCTGTAAAATAAAAATCCACCTACTACATAGATGAAGTAATAAACATATATACTGTATATGAGGGTAATTATGGGACAAATGAGGCTTCAAAACCCGGGGTGGGCAGGAGTATCCCGAACTAACCAATCAATGCTGGCAACAGCTTTGAGATTCTCCCACCCACCACAGGTTTTCACTGTGATGTGTAACCCAGATCTCAAATGGCCATTCAGGCTTTTTTTTTTTTCCAAGGTTTCGGATTTTGCTTCCCCAACTAGAGGCTCTTCTGGAAAATTAAACCCTTTTAACATGCTGAATGCTCTCACACACTAAGAGTGATTGCACACACGAGACTGGCAATGGCAGATGTTCTTGATTCTGTTTTTAAAATGTCTTAGAAGGTGAAATTTGTAATTAACCAAATATCAAAAAAATAACTTAAGCAACGCAGCAATATGTTCATTTATGACGGCGAACCAGTTGTTATTCACTACACAATCCAGTATAGTACCAGCAGTATTCACAACAAAGTCGAATGTAGTACTACAGTTATTTACTACATAGTCCAGCATAGAACCAGTGATATGTATTTGTTAGCCCTCCATTAATCTCCCATCATGCGGCAGTACCCAGACATTCCCTGCCACTGACCGACCTTGATTACAGGATAGATGGCCCAGGGGGGAAGAATGTGGTCCCTCAGGGGTCCACAATTGCACTCCAAGGGCTCCAGGTTCACGCATTCATCATGCCGCTGAAACAAAGCAGTAGGGTCAGGCACAGTGAGAGTTATAAAGCTACAGATACCATATATGACCACAGATTCAACAGTGCGGGGACCGGCCCACTCTGCAGTTCATGAGGTACCCAATTAAGTCGCAAAACTTGTGGATTTGTGCATGTTTGCACCCCACTTTTTCTTTTTTCCTAAGCACAATGTTTCCCTCTGCCAGATACTCAGTTTTCAATGACGTTTACTCAGTTAACTAGTAGGTCCAAGGGGACTGGTTGGGCGTTCCGCCGCTCACCATAGAGTGGCACCAGACGCAGTGCTTGCCCGTCAACCCGTGATAGCTCTTGATCTTCTTCTGGCACTTATCGCACTTTCCAGACTCGCAGTTCCCACTGACCCAGTCGTGAGCTGACACCTGAGGATGACGCACAGTGAGACAGACAGACAGACAAGAACACACTGATCTTGACAGTCACACAAATTAAATTCAATGAGAAAGGGCAAAATACCACATGAACATTAATAACATTTATAAATGAACACTAGGCCTAAACACAGGCACCCATTTTAGTCTACTGTTAACGTCATGCCTCAAAGATAAATCGACCATGGCTGGGAAAAGAAACTGAAGAATTCTGTAAACTCACCCCTATGTCTTTTTTGGACTTGACATACGTGCGGGTGCAAGGAGCAGGATTTTTGTTGGCACAGCGTCCATGGACAGTGTATTTGCAACCTGATAACAGTATAGATCCTACAATTTTATCAAGTTTAAAGCATTTGCATTTACTCAAAAGCAATTTGAAGTACTGCTTCAGCACAAATACAATTTGGAGAGGCTGCCCTCTAGTGGCAGAATGTAAAAACTCACAGGTGCAGCAAAGGCCCTGTTTGCGCAGTCCGAGGAGCAAACTTTGGCACACGTTGCAATAGACGGGCTTGTTAAAATGCTTCATCCTCCACAGGTGCTGTCCATCCCTCTGGGTCATCTGACATAGTGTTTAATACAACACTGCGTGAGTACGCTAGGGATTGCAAATAAATATATATTTATAAGGCAGTCTTACCACTTAAACAGGTTGTGAAAAAGTAACTTGAAGAAGCTAAAAATCCTGCAAACTTTCTACAAAGAGTAGCTTAGGTGAGTCAGCACTCAGATTGCTGTTAAAGTATCTACATTCATTAACTCAAATTAAGTGTGTTGGTCTCCACAATGTGAGTGAAGCGGGCACAGTAGTGCCGTTTGGGCTCCTGGGTTGGTATGTTGCCACCCTCTGGTTTATATTAGGTCGGAATACTAAGTATTCTTTTCTCATCATCAAAAAACTGAATGACCTAAATGTTTTCACTAAAAATGGAATCAGCTGGTTTTTACCGGGACTGATTTTGACAACAGTGTGGTCAAACCTACTTATTTTCTAAAGTGCAGAGGAATCTAAAAGAAGGTCGAATCCCACAAAACAGCAATGAGACTTTCATACTGGGTCCATTGCTCTTGAGATTTCTCAGATGGAGGTAGGTTTAAATATACCCTACAAGACCCCCGACTGGTGTATGAACAAACCGGCGCACCAGGATCCCGGCTAACAATTTTAGGTTAACAGAACGTTTTTAAAAAACGTTGTTTTTAGGTTTAGAACGTTCCGGGAACGTTTTTGGATTTTTAACGTTTTAAAAACGTTCCTACAGCGCTCTTTTATGGTTAAGTTTCCCGATTCACGTTTTAGGAACGTTAGTTATATAACGTTGCAACCAAACATTTAAGAACGTTATTGACAGTTGTGGGAACGTTGCCTGTTTGCTGGGATATGGCTTTAGTACATATGTAAAATACAGTTTAGGAAAAGGGGAAATAAAACTTCATGCAGGAGGCTATCGCACCTGCAGTGGTTGCTGTGGGTTCGTGAAATGCAGAACACGTTACACATTCTTTAAAAAAGACGATAAAAAAGCCTTGGCTGTTCGCCGCTACTGAAAATCATTCTTTTGCTTACATTTTTAAAGGATTACGCATGTATGAAGTGAAAAACTAAATATTTGAGAATGGCGTCTCGTACAGTGATTTTCGGAAAAACCGAAATGAGAGTGAATTTATCTGATTACTTTTTCTGCTCAGTGTTTCGTTATGTAATCACCTGAGTCATAAAAATTCTAACAACGTCGCTAAACCTGCCCTAAGCGAATAGGATTCGAAAGAAGTTTTACTGAGAAACTAACTTATGCTCGAATAATCGAATCGCGTGGTCTTAAAATGGGCTTCGAGTTCTGAGTTTTGTTGGGAACCTTACGAAATTTGAGGTCCGACACACGCTTGTATGACAGTTAAGTCGTCCTTTTAAACTGTCTACACGGCTCAATACTGTGAACTTTTGATCTTCCAGTGCATAAACCTTTTCTGAAAGGGCATGGTAAGAAAAATACAATTTCTAAAACCGTTAAAAGCATCTTTTGGTCAGTTTTGCAATGACCTATTTACTGTGTGGGTGGGAACCCTGTCTAAGCAGGTTGTGCAGAGCACATTATTTTACAAAGAGACTTGAGGCATATCATCTCATTACATCTTTCTGAAAC
Source organism: Gymnarchus niloticus (assembly GCA_009936485.2). Taxonomy (NCBI): domain Eukaryota; kingdom Metazoa; phylum Chordata; class Actinopteri; order Osteoglossiformes; family Gymnarchidae; genus Gymnarchus; species Gymnarchus niloticus. The sequence goes on along the minus strand of JAACJT020000086.1, from coordinate 21,707,950 downwards.
CCGACCACCCAGGACAGTATGCACACCTACACTGGGGAAGGCACTGCCTGTTTCAAGTTTAGTGTTACATATTGAATACTTCTCTTCAGGGCTGTCATTGAAACTGGACCAGTTGAAACTCATTTCAGTGTGGATGAGTCATCGGGTCCAGCTGACTATACCCTAGACCACACTGTCCTGTTAATGCGAGTGAGCTGACAGCAAAATCACCGCACCCAACATCCTCCTTTCTGCTGTGCCTTGCTAAACCAAAATAGCTATAGCGGAGGGGGAAGTCCCTGGAATCTTAAGGGTGGTTGCTGGGGTAGTGGCAGTCGGGCACTGAAAGGAAGATGCTGTTTCTCACAAACTGCATTGTGCGATGGGGGCTGGGATTTTTCAGTAACTGTCTGTCACGGAGGACATGATTAATCCCTCCTCCCCTGCACTGACCGAGCCGCCCAGTGCACAGATGGAGAGAAATGTCTCTGACGGATGGCTTCCCCTCACTGTCCCCATCTGCATATTTCACATTTTTCACATGTGCTTGACAGTGATAAACATTTTAGAAGCTGTGAAGAAAAAAAAAAACTGCAGCTACAGGCAAATGTCTCGAAGTGTGTGATCTGTATCTGGTAAGCTAATAGTTAATGCTACCACTGACGATGGCTAACTTCCACAAGATCACTTAAAGCCCCCCCCCGGGTCCTCAGGACCCCTGAGAGTCTCAGCATACAGTGGAGTAAAACACTTAGCAAAAAGTCTGACAGCTCCTGCTCCATCATTAGTGAATGTATTTGAGTTCCATTAGTGAAACACACCTCGATACTGGGTGAGGAAGTTAAAGTAGAATACTGAGTGTGTGTCGGTATATGTGAGAAGATAACAGGAATGGACTAACAGGAACACAAAGTCAGGGCTCTTGTTTTACTGAACACTTGAGAATGTGCATTGGCGTCAAATCTTCCTGATGGGACCCCAACTATGGTCTCTGTCCTCGTGATTGGCAATAGGTCTCACGTGACTGCTGAGCCCGGAGATTTAAGAAAGCCTTGCGAGGATGTCAATCATAGGCAGGAGTGAGTCTGCAGAAGCAGCTATAGGTGGGGAGGGGTGCTGGGTCCTCCGGGGCTCACCTTCAGGCCCAGTAGCACCAGCAGGGGTACGTTGTTCATTCCGCCCTCAATCCACTCCTCCTGGGAGACCGTGCCGCTGTCATCTGAGTCGATGGCCGTCATCATGTCCTTCAACACCTGAGTATAGCCGAAGGTGCATCAGGTCGTCTCCATGCCCTGCTTTCACTCGCGTGTTCGTATGCGTGTAGTCTGCGGTACGCGGCGTGCTGTCTGTGCACTCACCGGCCGGAGCTCGGTCACATCCCAGCCCAGGTAATCCGCAGCATGCATCATCTGGGCGATGATCCGGTCCACCTCCTGTGGGACAAGGGACCGGGCTGAGACTGGCCACGCACCGTTGGAGAAGTGCGTTGCAGCTCAACATAACTGCTGCAGCTTCACTGACAGACCCACACCACAAAGGTTAAGAGTGTGTTAAATCATGCTGCGTATGGGCCAGGACAGGGGAATGTGCCGTGCACCCCTAGCGACGTTCACGGGTCTCACGTTGATTGCTGTGTGCCAAGCCGAGCTAGTCTACCGTGTTAGAAAGGTAATATCGAAAATAGGGATGGCTCAACACCACCTTTACATCAATTTCATCGATGACAGAAACATTCAAATTCCCTAAAGGAATCATTACAAAACAAAACGCTGGTTTGGCAGTGTGTGTATCGTATCAGATTATTGATTTATTCTTACCATTAACTGATCCAGTGTTTTTAATCAGTATTGACACCGACACTAAATATCAGATCAGCACATCCCATAATGTCAAATTTGAGGATCCCGGGTCAAGTAAACACACCTAATGTACCATCTTTAGATATTCAAGGAGTTAAGTATGATTAAGATGTTTCTTTGCAGAGTATAGCAAATTGTATTAATCACAGCATGGTACAATCATGCTTTTTTCAGTACTGGACAACATTTCCAAGGTTTTAGCTTGTGAAGAGGGAAACTTGCGAAACCAGTAAGTTTAGATCAGGGCCGAATGAATAAAATGCTTCATTCAATGGGGTGCTTTCCAAATTACCGAGCTGTCCAGAAGTCCATTGCCATCCTTGTCATACAGTTTAAAGGTAACTGAAAGTGAAAGGAAAACAACGTTTTTAAAGTGTGCTACCATGCCATCGTGAAAACTCACAGAGCAATGAAGTCACTAGAAGCCAAACGAGTGACAGATTAACAGACTGAGATGTGGTACCATGCAGGCAAAATTACACCCTCTTTGAGGCCAAGCCAACACAAGACTCACATTCCAGTTTTTCACGAGGCTGTCCATCTTCTAGCAATGAGAAATAGCATGACACATCTTTAAGGCAGACCTCCCCTTAGGGAGAGAAAGAGAACCAGGGTCAAAACGAAATATCTTTGAGAGAGAAAAGGTGAAACATTATGTAACTTTTTTTTTCCGATATTAGGCAATATTTAAAGGTGTTATCGCAATGCCCATCCATATTTATCTGTTTTGCCCTGTAGAACACTCCCATGTGCAGATATGACTAGCAAAATAACATTTATTACAGGCTTTTGACCAGATTTCTAAAAACACGTCTTAGTAGGCCACAGAGTGTGAATACAGCCGCTGAGGTGTCGAGCGGTTCAGAATGACTCGGAAGTCACTGGAGCAGGTCTGAAGCCCAGTACAATGGGAGGCTCACTGGCAACAGAAGGCCCAGATCCATCGGCATGCTCGTGCTCAGAGTTCTGGAAGGAACGGAAGAGGCGTTGGCAGAGGTCTGTTGGGAAGTCGTCGACTTCCAGCAAGGTCTTGAGGAAGAGTCGGAAGCCTTCCTCGGTAATGCACTGGCGAGAAAGGAAGTAAGGGAGGGGGGCGTAGGTGAGACACTGCAGTCACCCTGGTCTTGGTGGGAGGATCAAATTCTACAAGCGAGCAGGTGGGTACAGTTCAGTGATCAAGTCCCTAGTACAACAGCAGCACTCAAGACGGGTCACTCCTGGGAAAAATTATATTTAAACACTGCAAACCCAAAACACTCAGTGGATACTTAAAAAGACCAAAAGAAAATGGTAAATTAGGTAAGCATTCTTATTCGAACCAGTTGTTTACTCAAAACACCAGATGCAACAGACCAAGAGAAAAAAAAATCAGATTAATAAAATCAGAAGAACGCAAATCAAATAAATGTCCAAAGCAGTGTGGCTGTGCTGCTATACATGGAGAGAAAAATCCTCTCATCTCTCAGGAATCTTGGCTGTATGAACATGGAGTAAACCTCCACTCAGCCTTTGCAGGTTACTGCTGGCACACGCGTGAAGTGGCCTCTCTTTCGATGGATGTGGACGTGCTCCATGCAGCCTCTTTGCCGAGTGCGCAGCGTCGAGAGTCTCCAAAGAAGAGCAACTCGACAGATGACTCCCTGCCATACCCCACCAAGCCCGTCCCTATTTATTCTACCACGACTCCTGTTTCTCTGAAACACTGCGGCCATTTTCAGTAAAAGCAATTACAGCTTAATGGAAAACCTGCATATTAACGAAATGGAAATAATGACTTAAATGATCAAATTAGTGATCATTGCAAGAAAGGCTTTTGGAGTGTTTTTATGGATGCATTCAATGTAGGAACCAGGAATCAGGTTTCACGCAGTTCATGCTAATAAATTAAACTGTCTGTCTATCTGACAGCTAAAACAATGTTCTATGAGTTACACAGACCCTGCTGTCTCGTTCTTTTTCCAATTTTATACTCAGAACAAATGCAACCCACAGAAGCTTTCTGTATCATCTGAGTACTCATTACTGATCGATGCCCTAAGAGTGTTGTGGATGTGTTGTGAGAGCTGGTGTCTGTCACAGCAGTTGATTGATATTATTAATCTGGCCTGAGCAGGTGTGAAACACTCATCAAGATATTACATCTGTCATGGCTAGAAGTGAAATACAACAGGACATTTGTGCTAAAAATAATTTAAATATTTGGTTTGATTCACTTGTTTCTGTTAATCACGTCATTACAATTTAATAAATAATATTCATTAGCCTTTGAAGTATTTAATTCTTCAGAGACTTTAGCTATGAGTAAATTCTGAGTAATGAGCAGTTTATTAACATAACTTGCACATAAAAATCGAAGGTAAACGTCCAGCAATTTAAGGGGCAGTCTATTACCTTTTGTTCTGAAAGGCACTCTTTAGTACTAATAACGTAATTAGCAGTGGTTGCAGTATTAGTAACATGATCCCACTACCCTCTCCAGGAGAATCATTTGGAAGATGGATGTATGGATTAGTATTAATACATCCATTCTTCCATCTTCAATACATCTCTCCTGGTGTGGGTCATGGTACATTAAAAATAATAGTAACTATTGCCTATTTTTTAATTTATTTCATTCTGTCCAAAGTGTTTGCTATGTACGTTTATTTTACTTTACAGCTGTCAATTGTTAGATGAGACAAGTATGGTTCAAAGATGCAGTTAGAGCCACTGGTGTCTCTAAACGGTGTGTGTTGTGTTTTATCAGTTCCGATTTTAGCTGCCTATTTCTGATATATGTATGTGTCCTGTGACAGAACGACATGCCGTCTAGATTGTACCTCTGTCAAGAACCAGAATGCAGAATGCAGTCTGGAAAAGGCTATAGGCCCCCCCCCGTGATCCTGTCCAGGAAAAGCAGTTGGAAGTTATATGGAGTTATTAAAACTTGAGAAGGGATAAGGTTTAGACACGACATATATAAGACCTCATGATGATCAGCACTATATATAAGTAACATTTAACCCGATGACGAGCTGAGCCCTGCAACAGGATTGTCGTGACTCACATCTCCATGTCTGTGTTGGGCCAATCTGCCATCTGCTTCAAATTCCTTCATCACGTCTTTTACTTTCAGCCGGCAGTCTGCATTCACAGGGAGAGAGGACGGTCACAACAGAATGCTGGGGCCTTCTCTTACAGAACAACGGCCCTGGGTCCCGTTTGCATCAGGCAAACTGTGTTCTCATCAATACTGCAGTACCCGCTGGTTCAGAAAAATATTCCCATGCATTTAATGAGTTCAAAGGCACAACTGCAGGCAAGAGTTTGAGGACAATGATTCTGGAAGAATAATATAATGAGAAAAGAAGTCCTTTGAATAAATCACAGAGCCTGTCTGCATGTCAGTGTGCTGTGAAATTTCACCTAGCATAGATGTTACTAACCTTATCTGGCTGTTTAATTTGTCAACAGAATGTGTGAGTGTTTGAGTGTTTGAGTGTGTGAGTGTTTGAGTGTTTACCACGTCACTAATTTCTGTTGGCATATCATTACAAAAAGGTATCGGGGGTTTGGAAATGCAAAACACTTTTGAATCGTCCAATGCAATCATGCCATCCAGGGGGGGTGGGGGGGGAGGAATCATACTCACAGTCGATGTACTGCTGCAGCTGGATGAAGTCTACAGGACTCAGCTCCTTCGAATCCACATCAGCTGGAGAGGACATGCTTCCTGAAACAGTAGCAGTAGTGTGTGTGTGTGTGTGTGTGGGGGGGGGGGGTTATGTTACATCTACATTTACTTATTTAGTAGAAACATGCCACTGTGGTAGAATGGACAGGAACTGTCAGACTCAGGAAATGGCAGAAAGTTCTTCATTTACAACGCTCTTTGCCAACAGTTTATATGGACAAAAAAGGAACTGACAAAAGACAAGAATGGAAGAATGTTTTCTGCATGAATTTTAAAGTCTGGGGGGGGGGGGGGGTGGCAAAAACCCCTTTTTATCCAATAACGGAAAAGAAAAAAAGGGGGGGGCCCGGTTTTTTGCTTTTTGCATTAAATTAAACACATCTTTTT
>JAACJT020000086.1:21681804-21701952 GCA_009936485.2 Gymnarchus niloticus | reverse complement strand
GTAACCGAAAAAAATAAAAGAAAAGAAGAAAAAAAGGGGTGGGTTGTTGGTGGGGGGGGGAGGGGGGGGGGGGGGGGGGGGGGGGGGGAGCTGTGTCAAAAACACCTTTTCATCCAATATCGTAAAAGAAATAAAGGATGAGGTCCGTCTTCTTGCTTATTCGATTAATGTAACCACATTTGTGTTTAAACTGTGAAAACAAAGTGTTCCTACCTTGTACAAGCCCTCCCCGCTCAGTAAAGCAAAAATATGACCACGTCCATCAGAAAATCTGCTGCAGCTTCCATGTTAGCGGCAGGTCCCACCGGAAACAACGGCGTGGACGTTTCCCAGGCCATCCGCCTTCGAGGTGGGAAACGGATCACAAAGCTGCCCTAACGTCTATCTTGTCCTGCCGTACCAGGCGTGAGGTAACTTCCGGGAGTTTGGATTAGTGTACGGCAGTCCACAGACGTCATTGGCATACTGGGTCTTCCACACCTTCAAGCAGCATTTCACACTTAAGCTCTCGTCATTTCACCATTCATCTCCTCCTCTGAAGGAGTGAGAGGTTTAGCCAGTTCCAGGCCATCCGATGTGCGTCTGCGCTCTAAAGAGCTGCTCGAAAAACAAATCCTACAGCAGCACTACAGGCTACCTTTGACCTCAAGCACCTCATGCACCACCATCCTGAGATCAATATCTGCAGCATCAGGTAATGTTCCTTAATAAGCGCATTCTGACCCTAGGGGACCGGCATCCATCCATCAATCTTCCAACTGCTTATCCTGGTCAGTGTTCTGTGAGAACCTGGAGCCTGCGCCAGACTGGTGGAGGCACGCGACAAAAGTACACCTAGGATGGAAAGTCAGTCCATCCCATAAACATAATAGGATAATTTGCTCTGCAAACACTGCAACCCTGCAAGGACGGCTGCTTAGGGAGCCTCCGTCTATATGGAACACGGAGATGGAAACATTAGAGTAAGTGTGCGGACTGGAAGCTCACTTTCCCCAGTGCAGGGGAGACCCAGCACTCGTTAATTGCGACTAATGGCTTCTCCTTCTGCCTGGAAACCAGCCCCCGTTGTTGCACTTCTGAAACATCACTGTTTGTGATTGGGGTGCTCAAAAATTATGTATGAGGACCAGGCAGAAGTTATGATTAGGGCTGTGGAGGCCTAGAGGACTAGCCACCAGCAGGATACTGCCTGTGCATCAAGAAGCATGCTACAAATATGTTTTGGCAAACAAAAACTGTTTGATTTAGTTGTGTGAGGTCATACTGTACAGAGGACCCCTGAGGAAGTAACAGAAATGCCTGTAGGTTCGAAACTTTGCAGAGTGCAGCATTTTGCAGATCTGAAAAGCATACTGTGTATATATAAGCCGAAAGCCTCAGACATTTACTTAGCAAAGGAAACCCTCCCACCCACTCTCTGGCATGCCCACCGGCTCAGACTGGACTAACAAACGGTTGGGCTGCCCCCGCTTCATTCCCTCCAAAGGTTAGCGGCGTTGCCTAGCTACGCTGTATATGGAGCCAAGCAGGTGGGGTGGGTGGGCATTGTGCAGAAAGGTGCCAAAATGCAAACGCTTTTTTACTGAGGAGGGGCTTAAATACAGCAGGTGCAGGGGCTGGTGTCGCTTGTGGTGCCCCTTCAAATGTAATGCAATAAAATGAAAACTATGCACATTAATTCATCGATGAAAAACCAGATCGATTCTTGCAAGGAGAATCCCCTCTCTCCAATACAGCAACTTTTTCTCTTTCATGCTGTTTTTCACAGAAACTACCCTTCCTCTTGACATTTTCTTCAGCGCCCCAAGTGTTTTAACACTTCAGAGGCCGCTCGGCTGACTCATGCGTGTGCCTGAAGGCAGCTCTAAAAGCCAGCGGGCCCAAGGTCACCATTTCACAAGGGCCGGGTGTGAGTAATCTGACCCCCCGCTTCCCTGTTATACATTTGCATACAGGCCCTTTCACACCAGCCCGCAGGCAGCGGTGTTTTGCCGGAACATTCTGTACCGAGAATCCCTGCGCGGCCCCGCGTGGGCCAGCTGACCCATGTTGTGAGCCCACATGCTGGTACTGCTCTCTCTGGTCTTGGGAAATCTGAGATTTCACACCAGGAGCTCAACAGTTCGGCTTCTCATGAAGTGACCCTACATGATGTAAAACGGGAAGTGTGTGTGGTACAGCAGGTTCAGGCGAGTGAGTCAGGTGACTGTGATTACCACGATGATTCGGTCTGCCTGCTCCCGCTCACCACAGCGATAACTCTCGGAGCGTACTTTTCCTCCAGCCAGACAAAGTAGTAATCCTCGCAGCAAAATGCCTATTTTTATTTTCATCCAGACCTCACACTTCAGAGTTTTCCTTCTTTCCTGTACCCTTTGAAAATGGTACATTATTTTTTTCCACGTGTTACCGGTAGTGTCGTGTCAATCCCGTCCCAACTGAAGAGGAAACCCCCCCCCCCAATAAACCTGTCATTAGTTTTGAGGGGGGTCTGATTGAGACCACTCATACTTCTTTTTCACTGGACCCCTGAAGACCACCACGCATACAAGACCTGCTCTTACACTCCAAAAGTCTCGCCACACCTCATGCTTTTTATGCTTTGAGCTTCTTCGCCCATCCATATGCAAAAGCACACATACACAAGCATACACGTTTGACTTGGAATAAGACACCAGATGCACGGAGACCAAAAATGTCCCGAAAATCTCAGCATGTGAGCAACACGACGCTGGCACATGAAGCGGAGTGGGTCTCGAAGTGAGAGCTGTTCCATTCAGCTTGTTAACTATTAGGTGAGGCGGTCAATAAAAGCAGCCAGCACCTGCCCAGTATTTAAATGAGCTGTTATTAGGTTACATTTAGAGAATGTCAGCTTGTTTTTTTTTTTGTGTGTTAGCACCTCCTGTTTGTCCAAGCACTTCAGACGCCCACATGCTCTGTCACGGAAAATCGTCTTTTGTAACATCGCGTATACACAAATGGAGATCCCCCCCCCCCCACCACCACCGTTGCTGTGGTTGGAAAACATCATTGTTGGCCTTGTTACTTCTGATAGTCATCCAGTGTTCGCTTTGAACCCATGTCTGTAACATCTGTCGGGCAAACGTAATGGTCGCCACGGAAAGTGTTTCCCCAGAATCTTACGTCTGGCATAGTGTTGCTAGGGCAGGTGGGACACATGCAAGAGAGCGTGTGTGTGTGTGTGTGTGTGTGTGTGTGTGTGTGTGGGACAGAAGGGTTTGCCTGAGCCATAGCTGCAGGTCTTCCCCTGTCCATCTTCCCACTGCAAGGGAGTGTGTGAGAGAGAGAAATTCAAATTCCATCTTCACAGATGTTAGCATGACTCATCTCAGCAAAGGAATAACTGTGTGTTATTTATCTTGCTTCTCCACACATCCACTCACCTCCTTTATGAAACTTGTGTTTTTAGGTTCTGATTTAATTTGCCACATGAGTCTCTCACTGCATCTATCAGTGACCAACTTCTAAAAATTAATCTCATCTTAAACCTCTAGTGGTTTTCAAATTCAGTCCTCTAGGACAACTGTGCAAGCCAGTTTTTGTTCCAGTTGAATTCTTAAATAATTTGGCCTGGTTGCTGTTGATTGAATTATGCCTGTGATATATCTATTTTAAGAATTTTTGACGATCTATTTGTACTGGGAAGGAAGGCAAAATAAAATCATTTTCAGAGCTTAATTAAACAATATACTAGTAGCAACAAATTATTTTACTAGGTTATTTAACTGTTAACTAGGTACACCACTGATTTACCTTTATTGACTAATTGTTTTAAGTTTCATATAAATGTTTTATTTTTGAGGATCATATACTGTAAATGCTACAAAAGATGTTTTTATTCACATATTTATAGGACTCTTCTAGAAGGATCTGTAACTTCTAAGTGCTAGCAGTTAATGCATCAAAATCATAGTTTTAAAACAGACATCTAGCCAAAACAGCCACTCAAGACACGTTAGTTTTAAAGGTCAAATAGAACGTAAGATAGAGTGGACCCCTAGTGTTTGGGAACCACTGCTCAGGCTCAGCATTCAAGGTGGTATCTCGTCATCGCTATATGGGCCCAGCTTTTGTGTTCAGGCTGAGAAGATATCAACAAAACAGCTGATATATATGTAATGTGATATCTAAGTGGGTGGAAACACAAGCTGGATATACAATAGAGTACTACACACACACACACACACACACACACACACACACACACACGTTTGCCAGTGGCCCTAACATTTACATCCTGGTCTTTAGTACCCCGGAACCCTGTTATTCCTTTAACACACCAGCCATTGTGTCAGACAGTAGCAGAGTGTATAGGAAACCATGACATTAATTCTTGTAAACCATAGATTGTATTCACACTTGCAAAGGGTGCTCCTTTTCCTCCACAGACCCTCCCCAGGCCACCGCCTCCGTTCCCCGGGCTTTGAACGCTAGTGTGTGTGCACTCACACACATCTGGAAACTCTTTTTTTTTTTTTCTCTCTCTCTCTCTCTCTCTCTCTCTGCAGTCAGACATCGCCCCCGCAGAGGCGACTTTGTTGTTCTGAAACCGGGGAGCGAAGGCGGACAGGTAGAGCACTGAGCAGAGTCACGGCAACGCGGTTACCTCTGCTGCCGGAAGCGCATCCTTTGGTGGGGGTCGCCGATGCGACGGCCCAGGAGAGGCTGCACCTCCCACAGTTCCCACACCATTCACTCTTACATCACGACACTCCAGCAAAAAAATGAATAAAATGGCTCATGGCCAAGTGAGCAGTGAAGAGAAGATCCCACTGAAATGACGCCCCACTGAAGCTACTGGCTGAACTGGTTCTACTGAAATTTTTGCTATCTGTGTGGTCATCAGACAGATTTTCCAAGACCAACATAAGGGTGGGCACTGTGACACGCCCCTCCCCCACCCATTCTCACCCTGATTGAGTCGGTTCCATTTTCATCTCCGATCCAGGTGTCTGCACATCGTTGTGCTTGCCAAAAGGCGGACGGGACTGGACATGAGCACCTCTGACGCACGCTCTCACCGATCCACTTTTTTCACCTTGTGGAAGACCTACACGCTGACTGGAAAAGTAGCTCAGTTCTCACCGTTGGCAATCAGGGACTTACGAGTGCCTGACAAGAGGAAGAACATTTTTATGGAGGCCAGCCAAGTAGCCTGGCCAATTTAAACCTTCACTTGCTTATTGGAATCCAGCCATTTTATAATAGCATGGTTCAGTTAAGCACTGTAGTCTAAACTGTAGTGACCAGCTTTGTGTTCAGGCCAAATACTTTATCCTACTTTATCATACTGTTGGAATACTGAGACGGAACGTCTTATTTCACTCATGGGTCTGCAGGGAACAATCCCGTTGACTCAGTAACTGAAGGCCTCCATTATTCAGGGAGGCTTTGCTAATTCTGTTCTGCCATTCCCATGGGTCTGTGCTCACTCAGTTGGATGCGCAGTAAGTAGGCACCGGCGCAAAAGCTAGGCCAGACAGAACACAAGCTGCATCCCTTTAATGTGTCACCAGCCATGCCTTTGAATCCACAGGGTGTCTTCTGAGGTTTGGGAGGGGGGCCAGCCTTTTCAGAGACGACAGGGAGCTTTCATAGAGCACAGGCCCAAAGCGCAGTGCAAATATAGTCATCTCTTCTTTTTTTAATGTATCAGCCTTTATGGGCAACAGTCACATGTGTAAGCACACAAACATGAGGTCATGTTTACCCATGAAAAGAAATACATTTCTCTTACACAGCCAGACAAAACACCTCAGAGATGTGCTTACAGGTACCTTTAAAAAGGCCATTTTAGAATACTTGTATTTGACCATATTCTGGGTTTGTGGCGGGAAGACCTCAATGAAGGCATGCTGTACGGTAGCCAGCTCACCCCTGCTATACAGGGCAATATCAATTATCAACACAATTACACTGCGTATTAACTAGAAATGTAAATATGTCCACAGAAGTTCTTCCCTACTTCAAATCATGTTCGCACAGTCCTCCTGATCAATGTCATATACGGAGAAGTTTGCTTCTAAAACTTTAAGAATGGTTTAAGAAATAAAGCAGCATGCACATTGCATCCTTCGGAGAACCATGAAAACATAAAGCATATTCTGCAGTGGATTTCTGTGGTGTTGTCTGAACTGCCACATCTACTCCTATATTTACGTAGGATCCCTTGAACCAGCTATAACTTTCTCACCGATGTCCTTACTGTCGTACCTAGTTTGTGTGATTATGTGTGGTACCACACATTTACTGTGCTTCATTATATGGCTACTCGAGCCGAATTTGGTCCATGGCAGTGTCGTCTGTCGCATGTACCCGCACATGCCACGGTTAATTACTACATACCTATCATTTGTTTACTCACTACCTCAGATAACACCCGAGTACAGAGAGGACTTATTTTTACACACATAAAGCAGAAGAGGAGACTTTGAAACCTCAAATAGGCTGCAGTGAATAATGATTTTTATCTGCTGACAAATGCTACCGATCATGGATTAGCATACTATCACTTGGATGTCAAAGTTCAGTATTGCTAAATATACAAAATTCATGTTTATAGAACAGGCATTACCAAAAATAAAAGCAGCAGGAGTTTTAGGCCTCGACACAGACAGCTGATGCGGTCCCTCTTCGTCACAACAAGTGTTCCTTTATGCGCTTCTCAGTTAAAAGGCAGATTTCTCATTTCATGTCCACAAGGGCCGACTGTATTCCTGGGTCTATGGTTTATTTCAAATTCTCTTCATGGTTATTTCAAGAAAATGATCATTCTCGCATGCAAATGAGACGATATGTAAATAGGCAACACTGCGAGGCTGATGAATCCGTTTAGCGCTTCTTATTTCACAATCTGTGTTTTATACTAAAAACGTTTATCGGGTTTAGTATTTTTTTTTGCATCAAAACAATAATTTCCCTGTTATTAGAGAATACGACGCAATGGCATCTTATCTGTGTTTAATTCATAACACACATGAAGATTTAAAGAACAGAACAGAATTGGCGTGTATCACTTTTTGCAGCAGACGGGTATGATTTTACCTCTACACATGCAGTTGGACCCCCTCACCAGTCATTTTCTAAAGGCAATAAGCCATTACCAGTGACTATTTCTCACACCTCAGTAGGAACAGCGTTACTGGGCAGCGGTAAATGACACATGGAGGTACTTAAGCAGACTGGAAAACTAGTCATTGGAGTTTATTCTCTGATGAGCTGTCAAATCTAATAGACATCCAAGCTATTTTCTAATAAAATTTTTATTATTCTTGTTTTTTTTTTCTGCAGGATGTTTCCTAGGGTAGGATACATTTCAATGATCCGAGCCATATAAATCTATATCTGTGTATATTCTTATTCAAACAGGCTATTTGTCACTCACCGGCCAGTTGATTGACAGTCAGTTTATAACTTCGTGACGATTACTGATAATTTATTAAGATTCTAATAAACCATCGATCCACTACGGGCGCGCAATAACAGAGACAGATGTTGCGGGAAGAGGAAGAGAGAGACAGAGATGATATTCAGCGCCTCAGACAGTGCCCATCTCCCCGATCACTCAGCACAGTTACTAAAACTTGCCCAAAAAGGCTGCGAAACAGAGAAGAAATCATCTAGAAAGACTCGCATGCAGTCCGCATGGCTTCAGACCCACAGCAGCAGCAGCAGCAGAACAAACGGAGCGCGGAGTGGAGTTGCTCATGGTTCATTTACCTTTGATTTCCAGATTAACGTCGTCTTGCTCTGTCTTGAGTTGTGATGCCGCAGTTCAGCCTCGAATGGTTCTTACATGTGAGATATGTAAGAATCCGGGGGGTGGGGTCGGGGGGTGGGGGGGGTTAAATGACACTGAAAAGTGGCTCGCTGTCACCGTCGGACACCCCAGGCGTGCCAGTGCTGCCCGCTGAAGTGCGAAGCCGCTGTTGGACTATAAGGCGAAAGAAAACGTATAAAAAAGTGACAGCTGCCCACGCCCAATTCGGGGGATTAACCCAACCCTGGGAGCAAAGCGCCGCCTTGAACTACTATAGTGTATTTAAAGAGCAGTCACCCGATCAGCCGTGTTAAACACCTACAGATGGAGATTGCGCTCTCCTTTCCGGAACGCCGTGATCTGAGTGTTATTTGCCCCGCCGATGTATGTGATCCGAGTCGATTTACATGTTTTTATAAGCGCACTTACGTCCTATATATACATTCAAAACGCCTACAGTTTTTAAATCCAACGGACGTGATCGTTCACCCAGTTTAACCCATTCAAATGTTGCTCTTTCGTTTCGTTTCAGCTGCGTCGGTTAAGAACACGGACTTGTAATTCCGACTGTATTCAAGTTTGCAAGCCGAAGTTCCCCCAGGGTTACTGCTGTTGTACGGTAGGTAGGTATACCCAAGCTGAATTTCTTCGGAATTAAAGTCCAATTGTGTGGACTGGTGGTAAATCGTTAAATGACGTGGGAACGTCGCCTAAGTAATAAAATTTAGTCATCGGGAGGAACTCTCACTTTTATGCATGTGCAATAAACTTTCCGAGCCTTTCTTATAATAAAGATGTTTCGTAATGTAAGTGATCAGCATTGGTTGTATGGTCCTTTTACACGCAAATCGAAGGAGCCTCTTTTGTCCTTACAATATAAGAAACGATTCAAAGGAATGAATTCACACGAATGATGCCTTGTCCGGTCTGAAGATTAGTTTAGTTTAATCTGAAACTGCAGCGATTAAAGCCTACGCGTTAAGAGCCGACAGCTGGGACGCGAAGCCCGATTCTCTTCGAATTGCTCCTGACTGATCGCCCTTTTATATCAGTCAAGGGAAAAGTAAAAGTATAAAGGAGACCCCCCTTTACCCCCTACAACCAAAAAAAAAAAAAACAGGCCAATAGCTGAACCAGTTCCGTAACATTTGACGTGATGATGCGATTAAAAAAGTAGGTTAATTGTTCGGAGCAGCAGCATCAGACGCAGAAGCCCATGACAGCAAGAAAAAAATATATATATATCATTACATCTAAGTTTCATGGGGTAACCTAATTTTCGAGGATCTTAACTTCAAGTTACTTTAACGGTTATATAGACTTGGATGTTACCACATTAAATGTAGTAGTAGAATGTGTAATAGGTTTTTTAATACACAAGAAGCGTTCATCTCTTCACGCAAACTCCATTCAGTTTGCAAACCTGACTCTGCTGTAAGTATCTGGTGTGGTTTCCAGTGGTGAAGAAGCCTTAGATTGACGCTTCACACTCTCACAACCGGTTCGCAAAATAATGATCCAAGAGACCACTCGCTGATCTTAAAACTATTTTCTTTTATGTTCAAGAGTTTGAGTTCCTTCCATACAAGATGTAAGAGAGACATGAAGGTCAAAGGACCGTGTGGCTCCCTCCTTCCCAAGTCGTGCGTATCTAAAAGTATCGGCCAGATTACAATTAACTTTTCTTTAACGGGCTTGTCAATTATTAGAAATATACTCTTAAGATCCCATCACCAAGGTGACGAATAATGTGATAACTAATAAATTATCAATCCTATCACCAAGATGATGAAGAATGTCTATAAACAAACGATCAATCAAGCCTATCTAGGCTGGACCATGCTAAAGCTTCAAAGTGCTCACCATTAAGATTGGTTAAGTATCTTGAGTATTGTCTAGTTCTTGTGTTGCAAGATGCAAATAAATGTTTCAAATCAAAATCAAACCCGATTGCTGTGGATACTTTACGTGGTACCTAGTTTTCCAAGGGTTCCTTATTTGGTTATACAGGTCACACATATTGCTGCCCACGGTGGCTTTTACCAAGTGTTTTCAGTACCTGACATGCAAATCAGGCCATGCGTTCTGCACAGCAAAAGGTCATAATGTCAAATTCAAGAGCTGCAGCTATGAGTGTAGGTGCGTCATGAAACCATGCAATGACAGCCCCTATGAACTGCGTCCTCCTGAGAATAATAAATGGTCAAGTACATGGAAACCGCAGCGTAAACAGAAAATGTTAACCAATTGACAAACATGTAAAACTACACGGAGCCTGGATAGTTTCTTGTTTAAAAATCACATTACATAAAGAAATATATAAATAAACCTAGAGAACTCAGATTACATGTTTCAGTGAAGTGCAGGAGGTTGTTGTATTTGAAGGTTTCAAGCTACTGCACGTTTATAGATTTCTGAAGAAGGTAAGTTTGAGCAACTACACAAGTTTTACAATTTCTAACACCATCAAATCACAGTTCGCACCTAAATCTAGACTCCATGTTCTTACTAGACAAGTTTTCAACTTTTAGTTAAGACACTTTAAATGTGATTTTGAGCTTTTAATAAACTTGAGCTTTTACCAAATTGAAAACGCTAATTTAAGTGTAACTATGGAAATGCTGAAAAGCCCCTAAGTCAGTCTTAAAACACAAAATCTTGCACTGAATTGCTGTCATAATGAACAAACAGACCCGCAATAAAGTGACAGCAGTTTGCAAATTCCTACCGTGCCATTTTCAGTTTTATAAAACACAGGTGACGGATTAGGCAGATTAAGCGATAGAAAGTTGGTAGAAAATAGAACATTCCATCTCGCTGTATGAAGACAAAAGCAGACGTCCTTTGTGGAACAGCACAGGATGAAAAAAGGGGTGTGTGATGAGGATGGGGGAGAGAGAGAGAGATTTACACAGATGCACACAGACACCCCCATTCTGACAAAGAAAGGTTTAAGTTCTGACAGTTTCTATGTATTATCAGTGCAATATTCACTGTAGCCCTGCCAAACAGCTCCAAGATTAACTACATCCCAAAAAGTTCTTAAAACAGTCTTATGGAATTAATTTCCATGTAGACTACAAAAAAAACTTAATGGCAACAACCCCCACCCCCCCAAATTCAGAAGGAACACTTTCATAGTCATAACCAGGCTACACGTCATCATTATTTTATGAAATTTACACATTGTTGCTGTTCCATAGCGGAAGCATGTACCCTAAATTCTCTTTCAGCCCAGTGTGTGTCCCCATTCCCAAAATGGTCTCAATACCATATGCTGAACGTCAGCTCACTTTCACATTTAAATCAGTGCAAATATAAGCCCTGCATTTGGATGTATCACACACTGACATGAAACAGGCTGCAGTCTGATCAAAATATTAGGCTTCTCCCCTTTTAAGGTCCCTCAAAGCTTCACAAGCTTTATACACACATAGAGAGGGAGAGAGAGACAGAGAAGGAAAAAAACATGACAGCCAAGCAATCAGTTTAAGCAGAAAAAAATACATTGCACACAACCTTAAAACACCTATTACTGAACAATGACAACATATTTATTGACTTCCTGCTAAGTGACTTAGCACTGATTTAATCAGTAAAAATAAACATATGTTAGAAACACAGTTAGAACCAGAAACCAAAGGGGGGAGAAAAAAAACAACACAAATTGCAAAGAACACACAAGGATTGCAAAGGGTATGTCTATGGAAGTGCTTTTGAGTACAAAATACTACTCATGCACAATGAAACTTAAGGCAGACAGTATGAAGAAATAATTCGGCTCCTGTTAGTGTGCAAACCCACTGATTAAGCGTATGGTGTATATATTCAAAAAAAAAAAAACAAAACACATCACCCACACAGCTGTAACTTTCAGTCGCTGCCAGTCAGCCTTGCCAAACAGGAAAAGCAAACATGATAGAAAAGCTGGAACAGGACCATGGGAGCGCATCCCACTTCTCACAAATCTTGAGGATCTGCAAATCTCACTTATGATAGTGTGTTCATTTTAACCAACATTGAATCAGATGAGTCCATTAGCAGAACTTCAAGTTCTGGAAAACATCACACACTGGAGAACAATAAGGCATTTCGGTCAAAGTCTTCATTGCACTACCAATGCTGCGACTACTGCCATCAATGGACGTGTTCAGCAACTGGAAAAACACAACATGCTACCTCAACTACTCTGACAATGCAGAGTAGTTGGAGTAAAATTGAGATACAGGATGCTGACACCATACAGGGCAAAGCTGTATTAAGAATGGTTATTCTTTAAACCTGACATGAGGTTGCACTTGTTCAACTTTATTTAATAGCTTCATTAACCTGTACAGCACAACCTTGATTATGGCACTGGTGTAGTGAAGGGCAAAGGATGTTTTAAGACTTGTTATAAAGAAGGGGGGAAGGCTAACATCTGCTCCAAAATTAGGACTATGTAAAACAGAAAAAAGGTGCATGTTTTTGTATACCTGTATAAATCCACCTATATTGATCGAACAGGAAGAAAACAATGAATATAGAACAGTAGAGTGAGTAAAGATATACTTTAGGGCAGTACAAGAACAGACAAAAGTAACAGGACATTTCTTTTTAACCATATATTGAAGTATGTAAGGATCATCCAAGGAAAACAGATACTTTATTACGACAAGATGAATCAGCTGCACACAGAATGCAACCTTGGTGGCGTTTGTGGAAGAACATTGCATGGTAAAACACCTGTAGAATTGACATGAGAGGAGGAAGGAAAAAGGTAAAAACCACCCACTCGCCTCTGACAGAAGTGGGTCCACTGATTCAAATTCCTAAAGACTTCATTCTCACTATTCAGCTGAGATCGACTTCCCCCGATCTAACCCAATATTACAGTGGGGGGGGGAAATGCTTCGTCACAGAGTAAAAAGCAGACGTGATTTGGCTCGTTTAGCACTCTATGTTAGGCCACCATGACATGCCCCAGCTCCCGGGGAAGCTGCTGAGGCTTTACGTTGGCTCAGAGCACGCAGGGATGTGCTGGCCATCCTGCCGCACCCTTCAGAAAACCTTTGGTGAGAAGGGGGAAAACAAAAACACATCTCCCCATTGGAAGGCTTCACATTTCCAACAAGAGGATCCAAAATGGCTGTAGGGGATAATGCAGTCTTCTCCATTCTGCAGTCACTTTTAGAAGGGGTCCTCCCCCAGTTCTGTTAATGCCACCTGTACAATGCTCAAATGGGTGTTTTTCTGATGCAAAATAAATAGAACACCGGAGTTTGTTTAGGGATTAAGTCTAATTTATGCTAAAACAGAAGAGCTAAAAAGCAATCAGATTATTATAAAAACTCCTTCTGACAGTTGTGGTTGGACAAAATCCCAATGGGCTCATAGAGCAGGCTCAATGGGCCTCACAGCACGCAGGGGAAAACAGAAGTGGGAAGGGCAGCAAAGCAAAAAACACTCTGGATTAGATTACCTCATTTCCCCCCCCCCGCCGCCACCTCCTCCTCCATTTCTGCAACAGCATAGACCCGGCAGTACACCAGATGTACATTGGCTGCCTCCGCAGTATCCGATTACAGCAAAGCCCAGCCGGGGATGCAGCTCCAGAGGCTTCAGGTTAAAGCATCCAGAGGTACTGGCGTGCTAAACAATGTCTGCAGTGACGACCGCAGAATGACAACACATGTCCACCAAAAAAATAATTATCCTGTACAACATGTGTAAATATAGCAGTACTATGCATTTATTCGCATACAATTTATAGTAAGGTTTTAGCCTGCTGACATAACTGGAAGCATTGTTAAGGAAGTAGGTCATAAAATACTTCCAAGCCTGAGTAAACAGTAGTTGGAGACAGCTTTACAGAGGGCAGATCAAGCTTTAGTGTAGCTTTTACCGTCAGTCATATTACTCTGGTTCACATTTCTTAAAATTGCCTTTGCTCAGACAAAGGGTAGAGAAGTTGTGGTGTGTCCTACATCAGTCCAGTCGTGTAAATGTTTACTGGCTGAGGGAGGAATGTTGGTCTTCCATCAGTGCTTTGCGGTTCCCACCCTCATCCTTCACTCGGCTGACCTCCAGAGAAAAAGAAAACTGAACCCTGGAAGATGTTTGTTGTTTGATGGGGGCAGGAGTATAATTTTCTTGCCCTGCCACCGCCCAGTCACCATCCCTCTGAGGGCTATAGAATCTCTTCAACACCATGGGCAAAGATCATGACCAGGCCTGGGTCCAGGATCATGTCCTCACCCATGTGCTGGTTCTCGCAGGCCATCACCACCACTGCCTGCTTGCCGGGGATGCGCTTCGCCACATAGTTCTCGTAGTAGCGCCGGTTCATCTGTCGTGTCTCCAGCGTGGCCAGGCCCTGTGGCCAGCTGCGCTCATGGGCGTTCTCGATCAGGTCGTTGACGATGGACAGCGGGCAGCCGCTGTCGATCAGCGAGCGCTTGATCACCGCCTGCAGCACGGCGTCCGGTGTGGAGATCATGCCGCCCCAACGCGTCACCCGGGCCGGCTGCAGTGAGTTCACCCACCTTGGGTTGGGGAGGAAGAGGGCGCTGGGTAAACAGGGCTGGAGAACCAGGACACACACACACACACACACACACACACACACACACACACAGTTGAGCGAGTGAAGCTACTCACTCTAGGATTTCATTATATTCAATGGTCTCCTCCAGGTTCTGCAGGTTGGGGTTGGCATTGCGTACAGCCCTCATGTAGGCCTTCAGCAGCTGGATGTCCCGTTTCTGCCAGAAAATAGATCTGAGAAACATCCTTCAGAGGAATACAGGAAGGGAACCAAATGGAGCACAACAAGCCCAAGCATGGCCCACGCGTCCTCCTACACAGGGGAGAAGCCCAGCCACACGGTGCCTGGGTGCCCACGTGCCTCTGACCTGCTCCGCCAGCTGGTGCTTGTGCTCAGCCGCAGTCTTCTCCAGCTCGGCGATCCTGGACTGCTGCTGCTGCACCACGCTGCGCAGGTGCTTGATGCAGTTGTGGTTGGGCAGCTCATCCTTCGGCATCTCGAGCCTACGGGACATGATGAGAGTCACAGTCGTGAAGTTAAACGTTGGCCTGCATTTTTTAAGATGGATGTTAAGTACTCTACTTCAAAGTGTAAACAATTATTTAAACAGAAGCAACACGTGAATATGTACTTCCAACCATCCGCTTTCCTTGCTGAATGATCCAGGAAATGAGGGAACTCAAATCCTGAGGACATGGCTATATATTTAATAATGGTCTAACTGGTGTCCCAGACCCTGTGAAATGCTCCTGGTAAGCCAGCCAACAGTGACAAAGCCTCAAACCGTCCAGAAAACCCACCCACCGTCCCACCAAACTCACCCACAGCCATCCTCACAAGTGACGGGCCTCTTGGGGTTGTGCTCGCAATCCTTGAGGTGAGACTGCAGCTGGTCGAGCCGCAGCACAGCCTTGCAACCGAAGCTGGCGTTGTCGCAGGCGATCTGCAGCTTGGAGAGCATGTTGCGCATGATGCGGGGTACAGGCCGCAGGTGGGCCAGCGTGACCACGCTACGGTCCACGGGGCAGATCTGCTGCTGCATAAACCACTGGGTGATGCAGGCGTTGCAGAAGGCATGCTCGCAGTGAGGGGCCTGCAGGGATCACGGCAACAAGACGGTTAATACAGCCGGGCTGGCACTCTCCCGGAAGCAGCCGTGAGTGGAGTGCTTACATACACCGCACCTTATTAGAGCTTTAATAAGCCCCTTGCCAACCAAAGTCCCTCTTTATACCTGGGGCCCCAAACTCAATTCCAAGCAGGCCTTGTTTTCAATCTAAACCGTCCCTCTGGCTTAACTGGTCCAGTTATCTGTACTATTAATGCAGATCGTTAATAGTACTGGCAGACTTTGTTTCCCAGAAAAAACACCCATCGGGACTGGAATTTGAGACCCAAGCTCAATCCCCATATAAATAAGCCACCGATGCACTACTGCTGTACTTACTGACGTGGAGCCTCACTCAGCACAGGCAGCTGTGCCAACACATCTTTACTTCTTTCTGAACATTGTTTATGCTGCTGGCGTGTGCGGCAGCGTTTACCCTCTTCATGTACCAGGAAGTGACAGAAATGAGTATTACAGACACACCGCCCACCCTAAAACTTGTGCAAGTATGATCTAATCCCACCGTCAGCAACAGGGGTGCGCCTGCTAAGAGAGCTTTAGCTAAACCTGCTGGCAGTCAGCTGCATTCAAAACCACGGTGATGTCTGGCACCAAAGCCACGACAAAGCCTAACGCTGTACTCGGCACCATTATCTGCTGTGGTCAGGATTGGACATGAGCCATGAACGATTAGTACCCAAGCAGAGGGGTGGGGGTTGGCAGAATTGGAACTGAATACTCACAGCCAGTTCCCTACTTCCTCCATCTTTTATTTTTTTAAACCATGTGAGACCTCAGCTCTTCTGCCTTTCAGTCTTCAAGACTCTGTCAGTTACAGTCAAGGCTGACTTAGTCTACGTCAGTTCAGGGACGTAAAGCTCACAGCTGGCAATTTAGTGCAGCCTGTGACTCCATTTGCAAAAAAAATCGTTAAGAACAAAAAAAAAAAAAAAAAAAAAAAAAAATATGCAGCGGAAACAGAAGTAGGTGCTGTTCCTTTTCACTCAGGCACTCCTGAACCCACGGTGGTGTCATGCGTGCGACTTCCCGCACTTGCTCCATCTTGGTTGCAGTGCAAAACCCATGAACAATAACGACGACTGAAGCCTGACTTGTGGTTGGCAGCTAGATGAGCGAATGAACATAAAAGTAACAGACACACCCCTCCTCCCCCCACCTTACCTCATCTACTAAACTTCAGTGCATTGCTTAAGACTCTGCACAGCAGTACAACTTTTAAAAATAAATGAAATGCACAAAATGTGACCAGGCGCTGCTACACAAACATTAGAGACTAAAAATAGAGCAAACCAAGTAGTCAGAACAAACAAAAAGGCCCCAGATGAGCCTGGGGGAAGAAAACCTTGACTAAATGAGTACAGTGGAAGTAATGCAAAGTACCACTTCAGTATGTTCTGCAACTGTTGGCAACACCCAAAGTAAGAGAGATGGTAAACCCATAGAAAAATCTCTATCCCTAGGTCATTCCCTTTAACAGATCCCGATAATTATATAGGAATATAGACACACTACTGACCAATTCAGGCAACTCAAGTTTGTGCACCCTTGTTCAGAAGTTTACATTCCATCAATTAGACCAACTTGGACATGACAAAGTTATACACTGCCTGCAAAATTCAATTAAATGACTGTATAATTAAAGGAAATACAAGTAACTAACATTCCACGTTTGGACATGCTTAAATTTCCTTGATCTAAAATTAACACCCAGATTGATTCAACTGTTAGAATTTCAGGCAGGTGAAGATTGTTCCAAGGTTTAACTTTTACTCAAGAGGAACTTCAGTAATCATTGGCTTCCCAAGGCAGTTGAGATCATGTGATTAAAACTGAAAAACGTTAAGTTTGATAAACTGTAACTGACGCATTATAGACTTGGAATACAAATAGACATTTGACAAGGTTCCCAAAAACTGGTGGTTGATTTACAGATCCACAATACAGTGCTACTCACAAAATATCAGTTTGTATGACAGAGTCCTGATAACAGAGGCCAGCATTCAAATATGCAAAAGAAAAGCTAAGCAAGCCAAGAAACAGAAGCAGATAATTCAGCCAGGCAATATTCCAAGAGAGCTCAAATCAACTACAAATGCCTTGACTGTCCTCAAACTTTAATATTCAAGGTCTCAAACATACACAAGGATACCCAAGAATATTTCTGACATTTATAGAATTCTACAACCTAAAAAGAACTGACAGGCTTTTGACTGTTTACAGAAAAAAATTAGGAGACATTTCATACATCAAAGTGGGCATTCTTTAAATACTGGCATACGCAGTGCCCAACTTTTGCATCTGCAATATTCACTTGTAAATAGATGTAATTAAAGAACAATTATACCTTTAAACTCACTGAACGATCTGCCTAATTTTACACCATTTATGATCTGCTATTGACTCCTATTGAAACTGACTGTAAACTGGACTATCTGAATATGTACATGCAGTAATGTTACTGTAACTATATGCAAGCAAGAACAGTAAAATAAATGGAGCCGATTATTTTGAGTTGTTACTGCAAAACATGATGAATATCGAGAGAGGCTTCAGCCCAGACGAAGAGTCGGCGGCGATGCAAGACTGACCTGGACGGGCTCTTCGAGGACCCCGCTACAGATGGGGCAAAGCAGGTCCTCATCCACCTCACCCTGGAACCTGGTGACGTCGTAGCCCATGGCACATTCCTGAGACCACTCAAATCTGGGTGGGGGGGGGCACAGAATTTACAAGGTTTCAGCCTTTTAAAAGGTGAGCATTAAACTTCAATGACATGCTGCACAGTTTCCAGGGACACTCAAAATAGACACGAGCACAATGTTGGCAAAAAACGTATAGCCATTACAATGGTGAAAACAGAAGTCAGAACAGTGTCAGTTATCAAGGCATTCCAACAAATCGCCAACACCAGGATTAAAGGAGGGAATTAAGAAAAAAAAACCACCTTTAAATCAATATATAAATTACAACAATTACAAGATATTACACTGCGAAACAAATTACATATAAATTGTGTCAAAACACCTAATGTGCTCATTAACATACATGAGATTGCGTAGGCCTAAAAATTTTAACATATTAGTAATCTAATTTAAATTTCGGTACCTCGGGGAGAATCATTCACGAGACATCCCAAACACCAGCAGGACAGCAGATTTAAAAATCTGTTTAGTGGCGGTGGCAACAGGAAAAACCCAACCACACATTACAACAGGTCAGCGCACATCACGCTTAGTCTGCCATCTTTCTGGTCATTTCAGGGTCCTACACATTCTTCTAATATATTCAAAACACGGTTAAATGAGGCCTGCTGAATTTACTGGGAAGGCTAGATATACATATACAATCAGGCTTGAGACTAACACTTAGCAACGGAACAAATAGGGCTTCAAAACCCATGATGAACGGGAGTAGCCCAAATTACCAATCAATGCTGGCGATTTCCTCCTACAGCAGAGATATGTGACATGACATTTCACCCACCCTATCAGTGATTGAAATAGGTACCTTTGAAGAGGTGACACAGATGCTTTCAACAGAATCTCTAATGGCAACAGTACCTCACTATGGATTTGGAAACATGCTCATCAGTTGATGGACTAGTCTGGTTTGGATGACTCCTGTGGAGTAGTTTGGCTGAAACTCCAGCATGTAGCTGTTAGAGTGCATTTTACAATTCCAAAGTTCGTCTGAGGCTTGAGACCATCTACCGACCAGCCACAAGATTTCCCTTCATAGCTGTGACAAAAAGGGCACTTTAGTCAGCAAAATGGTTCTAACATTGACATCACTTATGACACACATTTCTATGCTGCAGATAGGTTCCAATAAACCTACAGAGCTGCCGAGTACATCAGGCAACATTAACACTTATAATGACACCTTTGAAAAGGACAAATACGTCTATATCCTGTCACAATATTATTGTCCCCTATGTGCTTTAGTCACTTTGCAAAGTCGGATCACCCTGCATGTTTTTGCAAGACCAGAAGAGCCTCATTTCTGACCCATGGAAAACTGTGCTCAAGCCCTCTAACTGGTGCCACCTTTGCTCCTCAAAATCATATCTGAACATTCAAACACTCCTTAACACCAACAAGACCCAGCAAAAGATCTTTAGTGGGCAGTAGTCCCTTGGGTCCCTGTATCCTCAGAGTGGAAAAGGTGCCAGCTGACATCCCCTCACCCCCGGATGCTCTCAAAGACGGCCCTGGGGTGCATCTCGAGGTGGGTTTGAGGCTTTAGCGTTTACTTGCTGCTTACGACAGCAGCCTGCCACACTGCCAAACGGAGAAGCGTGCAGCACCATCCCCTGCATCACCACATCTTACACAATCTACCAAGATCTGTTGTTGCACGTACTGTGTCACAGCAAGGTGAAACACTGTCTGTTGGTGAGCTACTAAACCTGACAATAATACCAGCTTCACCTTGACAAGCCTTTACCAGGGTAACACACTCCATCTGGAGGCTCTTCAAGTTGTCAGACAAGCTTTGTATTGAAGTTAAGATTAAGCTATAGCCAAGAAACTAGCAGGTACAGAACTGACTACGACTACCACACGTTTTAAAGAAATCCTTCACACAAAGCCTCTAAAGTTAAATTTAAAAAAAAAAAAAAAAAAAAACTGGGATCATCATGCTGTATTACCAAGATTGGGGGGGGGGGGGGGGGCGTGGTGTTTTTTTTAATAAGTTTTGCTTTTTGTG
>JAACJT020000086.1:21661674-21676769 GCA_009936485.2 Gymnarchus niloticus | reverse complement strand
ACGAATCAAAAGCTGGAATTAAAATTGCTGGGAGAAATATTAACAACCTCAGATATGCAGACGATACCACTCTAATGCCGTGCTGTGGTCCATGGAGTCGCGAAGAGTCGGACACGACTGCGTGACTAAACAACAACAACAAAGTCCGCGTGGTGGTTAATCAGGTCGGCCGTTAAGTGAGGAGCTGCTGCATGGATGCAAGATGTTCTTGGAGGGAAGCAGTTTGGCGGACATCTGAAAAGGAGCAAGGAAGCTAAATCCAGTTATTAGTGGCTCCTAGTAATGTAAATATGACATGCAAATGGGTAGTACACACACAGCTAGAATGCAATTAGAAAAACAGTCTTGTAGGTTGTGCTGGTATAAATATATATTCATATATGTATACAGATTATATGTATAAAACACGGAGTAATAGCTGAAAAGGGCCTAATGCTGTTAGTACAAAAGTTTTAGAATAAGCATGTACATGCAATAACTTATTTACATGAATTGCACAATTTTCTTCTTTTTTTGGGGGGGGTGGAGGGGGTCAGAATACAAAGCCTGACCCTGGACCCTGGACAGTCAGCAAAGAGTAAAAGGGTGGGAAACGGATGGGAAAAATGGGAAAAGGATGCCTTGCTTTAGAATCTGCTTCTTCTGATGGAAAGTGAGTTCAAAGAAGCTGTGGCCTTGATGTAAGAAGTCAGTAATGAGTTTCCCTGCTCATTTCCCAATGAGGGAAAAGTACAGGTCCCTAAGGGAGATTGTAGATCCTAGAAATATGAATGAAACAGACATCACTACTGTTAATTATGGAGAGATGGGGCAGTGTTGGGGGGCTCCACCTAAAGTCTGCTGTCATCTCCACAGTTTTGAACACACTTACCTCCACGACGTTCTGACCAGAGGGTCAGTTGTTCAACCACCCATCCATTTGCAAATTGATCATCATTTCTGATGGGACCTATGAACGCTGTGTTTTCTGTATATTTAAGAAATATAACAGAGGCATCTCTGGAGGTGTGGTCATTGGTCTAGAGGGAGAAAAGCAATGCTGAGAGCACACCTCCTTAAAGGGAGACAGTGCTAACTGTATGGTAGGTGGAAGTGAATTTTCCCAGTTTTACCTTCTGCCTATAATCAATCAGGACGCTGGCAGGTGGAGGGAAAGTATAGTGCGGAGAAGTTCAGGAGCAATATCGCTGAAATCAAAATATTTAATTAAAAGTTCAGTCCTATTATATCCTTTAGAGTGTGAAACATGAGTTTACTTTGGATTTTATTTTAAAGTTTGAGTTAAAAATTACTGAGGCTAAGTGTAACAAACATATTTTAGTGTGAACAGTATTAAAATTTCCCAAGATCTTTCATATGACATCGATAAATAAAGCTGTCCGGGGAAGAAGCAATTCTGAACATGGTCATTGCACAAAGATTATAAAACAGCAGATAACAGATATTAGGAGGTCTGCAAAAGAAACTGATGGAAAGCATGTTTATTAGAAAAAACTAAACTAACATTTTAGATGCAAATGCCTGAGAAATTCAATGTTTTTTACCTCACCTAGATTCCTAGCTTTGATCTGATAGATATTTGGGATCCCAATACAGTTGAACTCAGGCAGCCTTTTTTGCCAATTTGTAACATTCAGCATGTGGCACATGGTATTATATTGTGTGAACAATATATCCGGTGTCTGTTCCAGAGAGCATAGAGGAAATGGCAGGGAAATAGTCTCAACAGGGTGTCATATCCAACAAGGACACGCACGTGCAGATTCACATCGTATGGGGAGTTTACTGTTAATTATCCACTGCATGTCTTTAGACTGAGGTAGTCAATTATATAGGAATAAATATATTATTATTCCTCTGGGTTAAAGTACCCAGAGGAATCCTCTGCAACATGAGGAGACAACACAAACTCCACACACAGAACTGGTGCAAGCTTCAAACCCTGAATGAAAGTGAATTCAGCTCATTTCTTACTGCTGAATTTTTAATTCATGATATATTCTGAGGTGTCAGAGTCAGTAAACCTAGAGTGCATTTGTTTAATTAATTAAACAGAGATTCCTTTTATTTGAATTGATTTTTTACTGCAGAGTGCAAAGTATTAAACTTTCATATAAGAATAATAATATCAACAATCATGACGATATAGAAATCACGGCACAGATGATGGTTTAAGAGACTTTCTTAAAATTGGTGATAGGACAAATGAGGCTTTAAAACCCATGGTGGGTGAGAGCATCTCAAAAGACCAATCGATGCTGGTGTTAAATGAGGCTTTGAAACCCAGGGCGGGTGGGAGTATCTATTTCTCCTATCACTACTTAAAGTTCAAATTTGCTTGTTACATGTATGAGTATTTCAGGGCATATGTTAGCCTGTATGGTTACTCTTGTGCTGATCTTCCATGTTTCTCAAGTATGGAGAAAGAGCTCCAGTGACAAATCCTAATGCAACAACAGGTCAATAAACCATTCTGCACATTATAATATATATCTTCAGTGAGGCACACATTATAGCTAATGATATGTGTTGTCAGTATTGGTCTAAAGAGCAAGTTTATAGTAAATTGCTGATGCTTCTGAGCTGATTTCAACAATTCAGATGTTGTGTATTAACAATACAAGATACCTTTAAAATGGCAAGCAACCCTAGAACCCTGTCATCTACTGACTTGTATTGTATTTTCCAAATGTTTATAAGTAGAAGGGCCACTCCATCTGAGGGGCTTTAGGCAAAGCTGTCAGACCAATTCTTTGTGCAGAAATCCATTTAACAATTGAGCACTGCTTTTGTTAGTCACATGATGGAAATGCTACTTATCTGTACACGGACAAAGGCCAACAGGCTGACTGATGTATTGACTTTTTCCCTGGCTTCTTTACTTCTATATTGTCAGAGAAACTATAAAAGGCAATTGAGCTAGAGTCCCAGGCCTCAGGAGGCACAGTGAACCACCCAGAGAATCAGTCAGAGAGAGGGATTTTTGTGCTGTTTCAAAAATCCCCTCTCCACCCTGGGAGTGGGTGCAGACACAAATGTTAAGTAAAGTACATTAAATTTTTACCATGATGGTCACATTTTGCTACAAGTTACACACCTTTGCCTGAACTGCAGCCTAATCACTAGCTGCGTTTTAGTCAATCAGAAGTCGTCCCAAAAAACCACGTGGTGTCGCATCATTAAATTTAGAACATTAATCGTAAGTGGACCGAAATTCCGCTGAAACTGCCTTATTTGTAGCACACATATATTTTAATGTTTTTATGGTTGTATATGTTTTTGCGTTAATCTAATCTCAGTTTTGATCCTATAAAGATACGTTTCGTGAATAGTTTTAGCAATTTGCATATAGGTACAGTTTAATCAGTGAAATTCAAAAATCCTCAGCAGATATAAAGTAAGGATGAGATAAACTGATAATTTCTAAGATGAGTCTAGATCTAGATACCCCCACGGGTAAGACGGTCGGGCAGGATCAATATACTGAGTGTTTAAGGCGCTGTACATGTGAGAAGATGTTTACTACTCACTGGTCGGTGTAATATTAACTAAAATTACATACAGGTTTTACCCACACATACTGAGGCTCGGGTTTAAAGGCATGCATATACGGATTGCACGACTTATTAATCTTCCTTCTGTACCTTGAAAAAAAGCATCCTTTGGGTAAGCTGTTAGACTTTCGTCACATTTATAAGCAACTGCAGCCCGTCAAAACGTTCTTGATGTCCACGGTAGTGGCAAAGATGTCGATTTTATCGTTAAAATGAATGAAAACACGTGTAGCAGATGAATGTGGTTCTTGCTTTCCATTTATTAACTGCGGAGTGTTTAATGTTTAACCAAAACCACGAGTTTACTGCAGGGAAAGATATTAAATTGCGTTAGAAGAGAGTCGTTTTAATCGGCAGTGTGCTGAGAGGTCGGCTATAGAGAAATTACTATACAGTCTGTGTTCTCGGTATTACATATTTATGGGACTACGTGGTATTCTGCGTTTCTTTTTTTCAACAGAACGTGTGTGTGAGTTTCTGTAAGGCATTTAGAGCCCTGGTTCTTGGAAGCTCCTTGGTGTGCTGAACACATACTCATAGTCTTGTTAGGTGACTGAACAATTACAAAATGCAGAACGTATTACACCGATTAAATGTGAATGCAACAAATCCTTTACATTCATAATGGTGCTGGCAATGTTTACGCTATTAATTTTGCCTGTTTTATATTTTATTATTCAAAGAAAAAAAAAACAGCTCATAACACCGAGCGGTGTGTTCTTACATGTATATTTGTGGAAATTGCTGTGAATTTTGTATATATTTATCACTAGATTTGTACTGCTGCTTTAAGTTATAATCTTTGTATTATTGCAAACACACTTCTGACAAAATCTAAAGTTTTCTCAAACTACAGTTAACAGTCAAGTCGTCTTCATATATGTAGCAGTCAGCTGTTTAGAAGCTTGTCTGGAACACAAATCAATACATATAGTCCCTTCTCTGAGCCATATTCCTGTTACCTGCCTTCTGAAAAGTTTATGGTTTGTGTAGGCAAGTTTTAATTTATTGTAGCGTCTTTCAAGCAGAATGTGGCTCATGTTGAGATGCTGGATATGCCTCTGGCTGGGTGTTGTGGTTCCAAGCGCACACATCTTCTGCTTCGAAGTAAACTCCCACTCAAGCTTGGATTTGACTAGTCCTGCACTTCTACCAGAAAGGCATGGCTGGAATGAGTCCATTCAGATTTCTAATGACACCAGAGAAGAAGCCACTGGAATAGAGCACCTGGAGGAAGCACTTGAAGAACAGGTATGGGTTAATGGGCAACTAGAGAGTTGGATGAACATGGGTTTTCCAGCACAGTTCCTTCCCTGCTGTTTCCAGTTCAGTTTTATTGTCAGGAAGCAAATATTACTGTAATGTTATTTGACTTTGTATACTGTGACCATTACTAACGTTAGAACCCTTTCCAGGACAATGGTCCAGTATAATATAGAATAAAGAACACCAGCACCCAAAATGCAAAACCTGTTCTGTCAGCTGTTAAAATTACCTACCCACATTTCAGTTAACTTTATAAAGGAAAATCAGAGTGGAATGAATGAAGTGTAAAAGCCTCTAATATACTTTTGCAAATGGTATGAGTGAACTACCCCCACTTTCACCAAGCAGTTTTCCTCTGTCAGTACTCCTGTAGTATGCTCTCCTCTCAGGGGTACTACTTACACCAGCTGTTCCTGCAGTATGGGGAGAACGGTACCCTGTCCTACGGGGGGCTGCACAGACTGTTCGGCAGCCTGGGCTTAGGGGAGGTCAGCATGCTTGAAATCCATCAACAGGGTTCTAAACGCAGCCCTCCTGCCGTCTCGCAAGCTCACTCCGTTCGTCATCTGCCTGCCCCCTCCAACACAGTCCCACACCGGGACAGGTGAGGCGTAGCCTGGCAACCATAATAACTAATTAGTGTCCTAATTGTCTAGAGCATACACTTAACAGAATTTCAGTCTGATGTGTTTGAGCACAGCCCTTAAGCAGACAATGTCCTCACACCAGTGTTGAGTACAGCTATGATGCCTTTGCTTAAGACATTTGATTTTTGAAAAGATATTACTTTTTTTTCAATTAACTCAAGATAATGTATGCATTGTTGATAAAACAAGTTATTTGCCAAATGACTTGGCAGAGGATTGGAACAAACACACACATTTAACTCGAGTTTGCATGCAGTGATCATTGTCTACTCAACAAACACCAGGACAGAACTGTAGCTGTGGTGGGCTTCGCTGGGCTCATGTTAGAAGACCCAGACAAGCTAAGCTTTTAAGCTTTTGCAGATGTTCAATACCAAAACAAAATTACATGCTCCAATCTATTACATCTACCATACCTTGGCATTTTGGAGGAAGAACCTTTCAGGCACTTTCTGCCGATGTACAGAAACCAACATAGAGGCTTGGCTTCAGATATTTATGAACCAGGCTCAAAATCATCCATCGAGACATTTGATTGATATTGTATATACCAGGAAGTTAAGCGTGTCTTCAGGGACTCCTTGTTCTACAATGGTTGATACTCTTGACTTGAACCAAAAGTCTCAGTTTTGAGGAACTGCTCTGGTAATTGAGTGAAATTGTGTAGCCATATTTACAATGATGAAGCAGTACAGACTCATCTGTGTAATGATTAAATGAAAATGCAGCTGAAGCATTGGTTTCCATTCAAACGTTTGCTGATCAGTTTAATTTCCTCTTTGAAGAAGTTTGCCAGCTGGTATTGCCTGGGAGGAGGAGCCGAGAGCTTCCTCTGGTGGAACATATCTGGACAGTAGAAATGGAAGGAAGGAAAATTCTAGGGTTACCCCTGTACCCCACCCCAGCCTGGGACAACCACAGCCTGAAATCCCATTCTTTGTCCTGGATCACCCTACTAAAAACCATCTTCATGGAAATGTGAGTATCTACAGGAGACCAAACAAGCCTTTAGCGTGCCAAATGTACAAAGTCCGTAACTGATACTTCTGTCAAATCAAAATTAGAGGTTAACCTTTAACACTTGAAATAAAGCTGGCTTTCTTAAAATGGTATGACTGCTTCACTTTAAACCATATTTCATTTGGGAAATTCCTAGAAATGACTTTTTTTTTTTTGTTAGTAACTGGATCAGTTTTCTCATATTCTTGAGAACATAGGGGAACTTTTCAGATTTTTGAAACTAAACTCCTTCATAGAAGGGGGTTTAAAAATTCATGGCAAGCAACAAGTGCCTTGTTTTCTCAGTTATGTGACATGTGATGTATGACTGCATGTGCACATTGCTTAGTTCTCTTTTCATTTCAGTGTCTGAACGTGACTCAACTGCTATGGAATTTTGGCCTTGGACGAGCATCTCACATCACCCCATCAGATTTTACTTTCCTCTGCCCTGCTCTCCTCTACCAGATCGATAGTGGGGTCTGCCTGCGCCACACCGAGGAGGGAGTGGTAGAAGCACAAAGCCATGTGGCTTTGCTCTTAGGTAGACCACCATGGGCAAATATGACCCGTGTCCTCTGTTTATATCAGGCTTCCTGATTAGTTTAATCTCTCTGCTCTTGTGGTTTTCCCTCAGCTTTGGGTTGGGGCTCTTTGGCTCTGATTCTGATCAGTCTGCCATCCCTGCTGGCCCTGGCGGTGATACCCCTACTGCCTCCAGCCACCCTCCATAGTCTCCTTTGCCCAATGGTGGCCTTGGCTGTGGGCACACTGTGTGGGGATGCCCTGTTGCACCTTCTTCCACATGTAAGCTGCCTAACAATACAAAGCTACCGTCTGGGGAAATCATGTTGATGTGGCGTTTGTATTTGAGGCAGGCAAACATCACTTAACGTGTAGTTACCACCCACCCCCACACAGACAGACAGACAGACAGACAGACACACACACACACACACACACACACACACACAAACATGGTTATTCTTATTGGTTTGTGCTTGGCTTTAATGGAGGGAATTCATTATGGGGACTTAATGCTGTGATGTATGCCTGGAACTGCTATTGTTACTTGACTGCATACCTGCACTGAGGATGCCACCTTTTAAAATGCGCTCTGTTTCCAGTGATGTGCTTGTCATGCAGGCGAACTCCGGCTTTCACTCTGTCTCGGGGCTGCAGAACTCAATACTGAAGGGCCTGTGTGTACTAGCAGGACTCTATCTGCTCTTCCTGGTTGAGAGTATCATGGAGCTACACCGCCACCATAAGGTGAAATCGGGAACTGCGTGTGCCAGAAGTTACAGATATTTGCTGTTACTCTTAAATTACAGTTTCACTTTGCAGACAAAGTAATTGCATAAATTTGACGTTTGCTATGGAATAAATATTCCGGAATCTGGTGCCATGGTCTGTAATGTGGCAACATATATACTGACTGGTTTTTTTTTTTTTTTTTTTTTAAGTGGCTCATTGAACAGATTACACGTGCTTTTAAGCAAAACGTGGTTGGTGTCTATTTACATCTTTTTAATGCAGAAACCAATTCATTTGTGAAAAGGTTTGATTTTTCCATCTCAGACAGAAAAAAGGAAGGAGCGCCATAGTTCAGTCCAGGATGTGACTCAGGCGAGGGAGTTGGTGTCATTGCAAGGTGAGCTGCTGAATTTGGGGAAATGGAGCCTGAGTGCACTGAAGGACAGCCGTGTGCTCTCCTCAACTGAGACACACGTTGCTGTGACTGGTCCTGCAGAAAGCAGGCCTCTGTGATGGTCCTTCACTTTTTCTTCTGTAGGTGAGAGGGACGCTGAAGAATACCACCCCCCTGAGAGTTTCAGTGAGGCTGACCACCACCATGGACATGAACATCCAGTCCCAAAGCAGTTCGGCATGGGCAGCCTGGTATGGATGGTGGTCACGGGGGATGGGATGCACAACTTCACTGATGGCCTGGCTGTTGGTGAGTGTCAGGAGCCATGGGTTCTATGGCTCTTCATTCAAGAAGGTCGCTGTAATCGCTACAGGTCAGGGTTGTCAAGTCCTGGTCACACGGTGATGAGGTTTCCATCATGTTGTTCTCTTAAGTTACATGTTGAATCACGTAAATCTCCAGGACTTCAACAAAGAACACCTTTTTTTCTGACGATAACCAGGAGAATATTCACTTCTCCCACATTTACAGTATGTCATGACTGCAAAAAAATGCATCGCTCTCTCTCTCTCTCTCTCTCTCCTCTCAGGAGCAGCTTTTTCACAGAGCCTGGCTGGAGGGCTGAGCACTGCTGTCGCTGTCTTCTGCCACGAGCTGCCTCATGAGCTGGGTAATCCACATTCAGCTGAGACAGAATTCACATTGACATTTCATTGTCCATTCAGCAGAGTCTACTGAGGGCCATGGTGTCAGAGTTTAAAAACACACAGTAGTCAAGGACACAATACACCTAGATAGTGCATGCAAGCTCATTCCTGGAAGTCCACTTGCACTCCTAGGAGCTCTCCCAGAAACTTCTTTCTTTCTGCTGTGGAAATGACTCCCAATTATTCACTGGGTCTGTGGTCTTTGTGTAAGGTGTTGTCCGTCACCTGCACCACAGGTGACTTGGCGGTGCTGCTGGCTGCTGGCTGGCCCATTCGGAGACTGCTGCTCTTCAGTGGAATGTCAGCAGCACTGGGTCTCCTGGGCCTGGCTGTGGGCACTGTGCTGGGCCACCACTTGGCCCATTTCTCTCCCTGGGTCCTGTCACTAACGGCAGGGGTCTTCCTCTATGTGGCACTCACAGACATGGTAGGTGCATAGGGGCTGGGATGAAGGCTCAGGATGCAAAGAGTTGTAGGTGTGTAGACTGCCGGTTCAATACCTGCTTAAATCTACCTCAAGACCCAACTGTTAACACATACATGCTAACAGAAATTGAGGCAAATCCATTTGGCTAGAGGGGTTTACAAATGGGAAAATGTAAGCTGTTGATTTTTGTGGCAGATCTATAGATGGGTGATGAGGTTTACTGGCCTGACATCAATAATAAAACCTGTACTGTACCATACCATTACAATCCTCCTTTACAGTTACCTGAGATGCTGCATGGAGACTTTGGGCCAGTGGCACCTCTGACCCGCTTACTTATGCAGAACGTTGGCCTATTGACTGGGACAGGCACTATGCTGTGCATTGCACTCTTCGAAGAAAACCTCGCCTTCAGTCTGGGGGACAGCTGATGACCAAGAACTCGCACCCAACTCTGACAGGTCTACTGACACTTGAGTTCTGGACATTATCTTAGAAATGGTAGTGCCAAAAGTCAGCCATAATGACATTCTTTTTTTTTGCCACTAGCTTACTGTGAAATGTAGCTGGTTTTTACTGTAAGATAAGATTCTTTTAAGATGCTTTTAGCAGTTGAAGAGTAACCTAGGAATGTCTGAAGAACTGCATGAGCAGTAAGACATGTATGTTGCGTGCTGCTTCTTTCTGGCCAAGACATTTACACACGTTT
This sequence comes from Gymnarchus niloticus, assembly GCA_009936485.2. Taxonomy (NCBI): domain Eukaryota; kingdom Metazoa; phylum Chordata; class Actinopteri; order Osteoglossiformes; family Gymnarchidae; genus Gymnarchus; species Gymnarchus niloticus. The sequence continues at coordinate 21,666,809 of JAACJT020000086.1, read as the reverse complement.
TGAATGAAATTGAATTAGGACACCAGGTTGAAGGTTCTGACGTGGATCTTGTGCTGTCCGGCAGTAAATGCTATCAATGATACCTCCATTCTGTATGGCTGGAGTTTGTGTGTTCTCTCCTGTCCAAAGATATCTTTGATATGTATCTAAATGCCTGTGATGGACTGCCTTCTCCCCAAGGGTCTACCCCAGCCTTGTGCTGCCCCTCCTACCCTAAAGTGAACAACCTATTTGAAGATGGATAGATGTTATTTAAGGCAGATGTGAATCAGTTCTTAAAATAATACTCTCTCAAACCATCCAACTCATGGAAAAAGTGCTTTATTACCTAACAGTTGTTGCATTTGAAGCACATTTAATTCTTAAATGCTTTTCTCGCATGCATTTTAATATAGCGTGGCTGGAGCATAGTGTGAACTAGCTTGCAACTTAATGTGGACAAATGTATTCACACCAAGGGACAAAACCATCAGGCTAGATTTAAGGCAGCAGAGCAGTGACACTGTTTAGGTAGACAATAGGATATCCTGTGTAGAGAAGGAATGTCAGTGATGGACTGCAAAAAGACATATTAAGCAATAGCACTTTATTTAAACATAACCAATTCTAAGCCACAATACTGAATAACAAGACTCATTGGCCGCAGCATACAGAGTATAAAATAGATAAAGGTTGAATGCCTGTAGGTTTGTACATTTCTTTTAATGTCACAAAGACCAATGCAGTTTTTTTTTCCCTTAAATCATGACTTTTTTTTTTTTTAAATACATGTATGTAACATCTTGTAACAAACAACCGTTCACTAGTTCACACAATGAGTTAACAAGGCAAAAGTGCTTTCAGGATTGCATTGTCACATAAAGTCATGAATGGCTTTAGGGTTAGTTTTTTTTTTTTTTGTTTTTGTTTCCCTAGGGGTGGGGTGGAAAAGGTGTCCCAAACCACTCCCCTCTCTCAGGAAGTGGTGGAAAGGAGAATGCCTAGGCCACCCATCTCACCTGTAATGGTTACCCCCCCCCCAAGACCAGTGTTCTTAGCTTCAACAACAAATTAGCTATGGAGGGAGGAGGGGGCTATGATGAGTACAATGCAAGGGCTGGATCGGTGTTTTGAAGGCGTAAGGCTGGATAAGACTACCTCTCCTCCTACTGGACAGGTGTGCACACCTCCCCTCATCACCATGCAGCCATGTTTGTTGCTTCTGTGCCATGCACACACCATCATACGCCACAAGAGCTGTAAACTCCAACGTTTGGCTCAACTTCAACATACACACACTTTTTCAGATGCACAAGTAGAAATTTTGGAGAATATTAATCCCCCCCCTTCTTAGGCAAAAGGTGGGGGAACAGCCAATTGAGTACCTTTCTGATACATACATGGGAGGCTACGAAAAGACCAAGATTGTTTTGACACAAGATTGTGCAAGATGTAGAGAATCATGTATGTGCTACTGTTGAACCATAACAGATTAATCCTAACACAGTTTGGCTTCACATTCCAGTGGTATTATATGTATTAATATTTAAATGACATTTTCATTGCAGATGGTAAAATGACATATAATTCTTCCATATATAGATTTCTGTCACCATACAGGTGTATATCTGCTAGATACATTGAGCTGTAATATATGGAGGTAGAATAAAAGTACTACTTCTACTTAATTATCAGTATGGTTGCTCTAATAGGATGTGTACAGCATCTGAACAGTGAAAGGTGTTCGTCTCATCTAAGGGGTGTGGTTTAGAAAAGGAGAGATGTGATTGGTCCTGCTATTCTCTCAGGGCCTGAATACATGCTGGTGATGGCATTTCCTACAATTAAACCATTTGTATTTGCAGATATGTCTATGAGGTATTCAGGGTACAGAAAGGACACCCCGCTTTCAACATACACACATATATGCTTTGGGTGCTGCCTCTAACCAGCTCTATAGTAACAATTCAGGCTTTCTCAGATACCCGATAAACCCAAAACTCAAGCTTACAAAAATAATGATTAGTGCCAAGAAAACAAAGCAGCAAGTGCAATAAAAAAAAATTAAAAAAAAAAAAAAAAGCAAGGACTCCTGCCTCTCCTATTCTCAACAGCAACGTCAGCTGCCATCGACAGGGCTGTCCAGTACCTTGCTGCAAAAATGTTCCTCCTAAAAACACGAGATGTATTTGTCATGTCTCAGATAAGCCATTTGACAGACCACTACCTTTCACCCATCCTCTAATCTGGTCAGTGGGTTTGCCAACAATCAACTTTTAAAAGCTGCTGGCCTCCGACCAGCAGATCTAGTGGTCTAATATTTTGCTTCATTCAGACTACAGCATACACACCGACTCGCTACGATAAACTGTGCAAGCTGCCGGTACGAGGTGGACAGCCTCTGGCAGCCCAGACATTGCACGTTTTAGATTAACGGCTCCCAGATTGGCTGGCTGATGGGTAAACTGCGCTCCGTAACAGTGTTCAGAGGCGCACTCAGCCTCCGCTTCCACAGCATGTCGTTTTCAAATTCCCTTTCTCAGACCTTCAACCCCATTACTACAATAAGACAAGTTTGGTGGGGGGGAGAGAAAAAGAACACCTAAAACAGACAACACAGAGGAGACTGGGCTGGTTAGAGGGTCTGGGGACCGGCGCACTCAGGATATGAACCGGTAAGCCACTGTAGGTCAAAAGGTCATTTCATGGGTCTGCTACAGATATGGAACAAGCAAAAACAATAGAAGTCAAAAAGGGAATATTTGCCTAGTTTCACCCTACTCAAAGCCCTTCAGTCTAAAAGTTTTAGATCAATTACTAGAGGAACAAAATTCACACCAAAAACACTGCAATAATTGGCTAAGCTCATAAAACATTAAAACCCACATTGTACTCAAATTTGAATGTACTGTCAATTCTAAGCAAACTGCAAATTTTTTCTTCAAAGGGAATGTAGTTCCTGTTTCCAATGGAAACGAGTCGTGGGACTGTACAGAGGTGACAATACTGTAAACTGGGAGAGTGCGCACATAGGCACACCTCTAGAGAGAGACTCGTGTCACTATACTGATCTGAGAGCAGCTTAGTTGCCTTTACTGAATGTGCACCCTGTTCCAGATGATATGTCTTATTTCATCAGTGGGGCTCCTACCACCAACCCACAAAGGAAAATAGTATGCCCCCGCCCAACACTAGTGTTCTAAAAAGCACTTGAAATGGACACAAGGATATATATATATATTTTTTAAAAGTTGTTCAAATAGATATTGCAATCCTCCCACATCTTTTCACCGTAACTCACTTTGACAAGAATCTACATGGCTCCATTTCCAAAAGGACTTGACTGAGGTCAGTAGAGACGATGCTGAACCTGCAGAGGTCAACATCACACACTTTGAAAGCCAGAAGTAACTGTAGGAACACACAGAAGCTCAAGGTCAAACGCACCATAACGACAGGGAGGAACTGTAGCGGTGACGGCAAACTGTGAAAGCCACCTTTAATCTTCGCTCAAGCCGTCACCACTGTGCTCTTTAAACGGTCTCCCAAAACCCCCAAGCACTCTGAGGTAATAAGCAGAGGTCGCATTCCATGTACAAGACCGCACGTTCAGAAGCCGTACCACACACACTGCTCCACCGCAAACACCAGAGAGTCACCACAGGGACAACCCTGTGACAGAGCTGAGATGGGAACATCACCACCACCCACAATGACATCACTACTATACCCTCCGAGGCACAATAATACCAACATTAAAGAAAAGCCCATTTTTCAGGGGGGCACCCAGAAATAGGTGTTGTCATGAAATATCTCATTATACCCCACTCTTGGGGTCCAGCTACATTAAATCTCAATTCTCAAATTATCTCAACTTGTGTTCTAAGTAGACAAAAACTCCTTTGAAACGCTGAACAATTAAGGTTGTTTTTTTTTTTTTTTAAATCTTACAGGAGTCAAAACACTTAGGACTTAACACCTTAGCACTTAAAAAGTCAGCCAATATTAACCTAATGAAATCAATTTCTGCCTCAACTGTTGAACCATGGTCAAGTCTTCTGCATGAGGTCGGAGAAACACAGTGGCACTGTCAACACGTTCAGCTAAAAGATGCCCTGATTAGCTGTTGCAGTTTGCCACCAAGATTATAATGCGTGATACGCAGAGTCCTGCTTTGAAAGGGGCAGTAAAGTATTAAAAACGATGGCACGTTTACACTTGAGGGAACTGACATGTGGAAGAGTGATATTATTGCATGACTACCCATTCAAAAGGATAACTGCAGGAAACACGGGTGGGCGAATCATGCCTTCTCTGCAGAAGACACCTGACTTGACAGAGTTACCGATATGCATTAAATGAGACAGATGCACTTCAGGACACACAGATACAGCACCAAGCGAAAACAAAAAAAGTATTTCTGCCAAAACATGCACTATACCAGTGCATCCCAGTCACAACTTTTATAGACAATATTCTATTAAACTAATACTTTCTCCAATTCCTTCCAATGCAAGTGCAAAAATGTGTTTTAAAATGTATAAAGCCACCACAAGGGCTAAGCTCATCTCAGTAAATTTATTACTGTGGAATTTAATGGGCACACTGACCCAGACACCCATAAAAATCATCTAAAATGATCCCCTCCCTCAGTGGCATAGATGTGATCTGCAATTGCACCCAGCACTTGTTGACAAACAAACAAGCTCCTTCATGGACACCGGCTTATCCTCCAATTGAAATGGACCATCCTCTTTAACTCTGGTCAAAACTGCTTATGGTGCAAGGACTCAGGAACAGTGAAAATTTCATAAGTCTATGCAACCAACTGTCCTTTGAGACCACTTATTTTCTCATCTTTTTTGTAGAGGCCACAGAATGAAAGGCGACAATGGAGAAGAGATTGAAGGTTGCCAAAAGCAGTCTAACTTTAGGCAAACCTTCCCCGTGAACCACAGACCTCTTTACATAGGATTGCACTAATACGGCAGTAAATATTGCTCTTCCTGTCCGGTCGGTGTATTTGAAAGTTCAAAGGGCACATGTCAAAAGCACTTACTGCAGTTCAATCATTCTGAGCAAAGATGTGAGGCTACTAAGGGAGGGAAAATACAGAAAGTCCAGAAAGTTTCAGGTAGCAGTGACCAATCAGAGAT
>JAACJT020000086.1:21624626-21646163 GCA_009936485.2 Gymnarchus niloticus | reverse complement strand
GGGGGGGGGGGGGGGGGGGGGGGGGGGGGGGGTGGGGGGGGGGGGGGGGGGGGGAGGGGGGGGGGGGGGGGAATGAGCAGGGCAGCAGAAAAACAAACCCTTAATAGGATGGAGGAGAGAGTCTGAATCTACCATTAAATAGAGAAATGTATAGATAATTTCCATAGGGGATTTAAGAAACATACTGTATAAATGTGGAAAAGAAAGCATAATTGACAGAACTGCCAGGCTTGGGAGTCTCACTCCTCTATATCTGTGCCCCTAATTCAGTCAGGTCATTTGGGAGTTAAGGTTCAATCAACTAAACCTGACAAGCAAACTTTAATATTAATCACTGAAGGGGGAGGAAAAAAAAAAAAAAACTGAAGTTTCACTTCAAAGTGGTATAACTCACACATGAACAATACATACAGCACAGCTAAGTGATATGACTTCAATTCCTAACAGCAGATTCATAAATAATACCCATTACAAGACAGTGTCACACAGAAGAGGACACCAGAGATGCAAACTCTGGGAACACACCTGTAACTTGCCAAGTTCTTACCGCAGAATACTGAAAAGGTGTTGTAGTACACAGAATATTTAGAAGTTCTGATGCCAGTCTGAAACTCTTTCACACCAAAGCTTAAAGAATGAACACATGCATGTTAGACCCACCTAAAGCCACCTGACTGAAGTGTCTTTCTGTGGGTGTTACCCATAAAGGGGGGGATCCAAATTCCCCACACAGACACACCAGCCAACCTTTGACCCAGACTCACCTCAGCCCCCAGGCGAAGGAGGTACTTGACCACGTCTATTTGGCCGCTGGCAGCGGCAGCGTGGAGGGGCGTGTAGCCCCGCTTGTCCTTGCAGGCCGTGTCCGCACTCCGTGAGACCAGCAGTTTCACCACCTCCAAATGCCCTGCAGGGGTGAGCAAGAGACACAGCAGGGGGTCACCTCATTCCAGCACATGACGAAACAGTACCAGACATCTTTGCAGCATGAAGGATAACCCATGTTTTCCATAACAGCTTATCCAATGCAGGCAAGCCTGGGAGCCTATCCCAGAATGCACAGGATGAAAGGCAGGGGAACAGCCTGGACGAAACGCCTTTGAGACCATCAAAACATTTAAAAAACCATTTTCTCCAGTCGATCACACATTATGGGCAACCGGATGATTTAGGGCACGCGAACACCCACACAAACACATTAAAGACATCTCAACTCAACACCGATGTAGTGACGGCACTACTCAGTGAAGTACCCAAGGCACCACCAGCAGAGGGGAATCTGCCTTACCCAGGTAGGCTGCCCAGTGGATGGCCTGTCTCTCCTTCTTATCACTGGCACTCAGGTTGGCTCCTTTGTTCAGCAGCAACTTCACCATCTGAGCCCAAAAGCGGAGCAGAGAGACCAAAAAAAGAAACCAAAACATGGGATCTGATGACTTCACAGCAGGAATACATAAACAGAACCAGGAAACGAGCTAACGGCGGGAGTTTGAACAAGGACGTCCACGAAAGACCCGGCAGCCCCCGCTGACCTCTAGATAGCCGCTGTGGGCGGCATGGTGCAGTGCCGTCCTGCCTGTGCGGTCGGCCACGTTCAGGCTGCTCAGTTGGGGCAGCAGGGCCTCGGCACACCGCGTGGCACGGTTGGCGGCCGCCACGTGCAGTGGCGTCTGCCAGTACTTATCCCGCGCGTTTACTTCGGCACCCTGGCGCAGCAGGAGCCCCACAGCCCTCTGGGAAACAGAACCCATCCGTATCAGTATTGCCACATAAGACTTATTCCCAGACTCTTTACAGTAATGCATAGCTATAGCTTCAAGTTGTTGATTACACAATATACACAATTATACCTACGTGAATATGCACTCAAATGAGTCAAACCCCATTTTCAGCCCATTTAACTATACTCCTGGCCTAATGGACTATTGTGGTATCCAGCCATATTTTGGGTGTGTGGCAGTTCAGACTCTGCTGACCCATACATTGCTGAATGTATGACTTTGCAGATGTGACCTAAGTGACAGTCATCAGTAAAATCCTACTGTAATGTGGGCTTACTTCATTCCGAGAGGCAGCTGCCCGATGCAGAGGAGTCAGCCACACGTGGTCCTTTGCATTGACACTAGCACCTGGGGTGGGGTCAAGACAGGTAGGGTTAGGTAGTCGGAGGAGGGGACTCAGCAGAACAGCCTGACAGACGAGCAGCCACAGCGTACCTGAATTGATGAGGAGGTCCATGATATGAACGTCGCCCAGACAAGCAGCGGCATGCAGAGGCGTGCGGCGTTCCTGGTCCTGCAAGGGAGGGGGACACAAGGGTCAGGGCTCAAGTGCCTTTTTACTTTAAACCCATCTGTTAAAATGGCTCTGGATATCAAATTGAAGTGGGTGTGGCTTCCCCTCCCCGCTGGGATGACACTGATCATGTGTCACAGTAGCAAGCTTCCACAAAGAGACTGCTTATTAATGAAGGCTCTCTCGGCCGCTGCCTCCATCATCACTCACTGACCTGACGGCACAGCCACATCCCCATGACTAGAACTTCTGCACGGGGGCTAACAAAAGCCAGCTACAGCCCTCAAAAACACCTGCTTCTAAAAGGTAGAAAAGCCCGTAAACAGTGATTTGGAACACAGATCACAAGTTCAACACTGCATGCAGCAAACATGAACGAGGTACTGTTTTTAAATTTCCCCAGCTGTACATGTGCCTTTGGAGAACCAAATTCAAACACTACAGAGATGGCCACCAAAACCATTCTCTGTCCTACTTGCTCTGCAATAAAATGAGTATGGCCAAGTCAGCTGTGCTTCCCGTTATCATGTACGGGATACCACACCATCTACTCATCGGGGTGAACGTCAAAACACCCAGACTTCTGCGTTACTGTACTCATCCAACCCCATTCTCACAGTTAAAAATGTTTTTAAAATGATATGGGCTGCCTTACATAAGAGATTTATAGGAGCCCTGTGCATTTGAAAATTCCACTGGACTGAGAGGACACTGCTTCATCAGGTAAAGCAGCTCATTTTCTGACAGACAAATGAAAGTGAGATCATACTGCAAAAAATTCTCAATTTGCACTGGTTGGTCATAAAATGAGAAAAAGCCTCTATATGGCAGGGAAGCAAAATCCTGAATACCCTGCATTCTAAACATTTGTCATCTTTTTTTTAAAAAAAAAAAACCCATTAAACTTTACATTAACAAGTCATTTGAACACCTCTGCTCCAGATTAGCAGGTAGAACGGCTGAGGAACCAGTCTCTCAGGCTGCCAAGGCTGGGTTAGGATGTCAAACACCCATTTTAACATACAAACGTGCTGCTATGTAATGCAGGGTGGAGGGGGGCAAGAGCGTGACAGGCAGACAAATCACAGTATACAAAATCTTTTTTAAAATAGGTAACGTGGAGACTGCAGTAAAATGTCAAGAAACTTTTCTACGGTGTTGTGATCGATCGACTGTTGGGTGTTAAGAATGACATTCACTGAGCACAGAGTTTTCTTCTAAGTGGAAGATTTTTGCTTGAGGAAACATTTAAACAGGTTTCCTCCAACACGCCCCAAACGGAGTGCTAAATAAGGGCATAAAGGGGAAAGCAAAAGCTTTCCAAGCCAGACAAAGGAGTACAGAAAGAAACGCATGTAGACAACTTCACTGAGGTAGTCTGAGCATCCCACTATGACAGAAAGCACAAGTGTCACTTCTCAAAAGTGGCAGCTCTTCTCAACCCTAATTCCCCAACACCATCAGGCAACGTCAACTCAGAGACTTTGAGGTTCACAGTAAAAACGTTCTACACCTTGAACGTGAGCCTAAATCTGTTCCTCTCTCAACAGTGGCCAGATATTCCATCGAACCATTTACTCCACAATCCAGTCTCCAGTGGAGGGAACAGTTTCCAGATTCCCCAATGTTTTAAAAAAAAAAAAAAAAAAAAAACCATATCATGGCATACATTTAATTAGTAGGTCTTCACCAATGAAAATGGTCTTGTTTATTCATACCAAAGTACTGCAAAACTGCCAGGTAACACTAAAACAGCTTTAAAATAAATATTCACAACACAGGCAGACTTTTTTGATTTTGCTGTTGAGGCCTATTTCAGGTACAATTCCCAAAGCCTTTACACCTTCCTGACCTTATTCCAGCATCACAAATGCAGGCAGATGTAACAGTAAAATGATAAACTGGGGCAGATGGTTTCAACAAGGAGGTGACTTCACAACCAGAGGCCAGCAAATTGCCTACCACCATTCAAGACAACAGTACCCAAACTGAAACTCACATTTCACATTCTGCTATCGTACCCCGCTAAAAGCAGCAGAGTACAGCTTTCAACTCCTCAACCATGCCGCAGGGTCCACTCTGGGCAAGGCTATCAGCCATCACTTAATATTCCATAACAAATGACTTTCCAGAACATCCAATCAAAAGGTTACGGGCTTTTAGCTAAGCAGAAGCAGACTGATCTACCAGACCGCTGTGCCACCACCCGCACCACAGCAAATTGCTATATGAGAGGCAGGACGAGAGGACCTTTCCACACAAAGAAAACTAAGCTGTTTAACCCTTGTTTGGGGAACAGACATTCATAATTTTCCAGCCAAGGGGGAGGGAGCTTACCCCACTGTGATATGACTTGAAGAGAACAAATTCAAATGTTAGAACTCTTAAACATAGAAGATCATGACAACGAGACGCACTAAACGAAGCCCTAAATAAGTGACAGCCTGGGAGGGGCATGCAAGCATGAACTATTCATTGTCAGAGCAACAGGCCATTGAAAGGTACTTATTTCTGGGTGACAGGATCAGCCTATGAGGGTCAAACGGCCATGAAGTGAGAAGGGAAGCTCCCACAGATGATTACCACACTGACACTCTGTCCTTCGTCACTGCAGCCCAAACGGTGAGCTTGTCAAACACAACCAGAAACTGCCATTTTTAAATTTTCCCTCTGTCCAGTACGCAAAGCAGACCTAAGAGACCAGCTTGTTGGGCATTGTCCAAACCGGGCTTTGTGTGAGTCCCACATGTGACATTCGCAAAGGGAACCTGACACACGCATCCCAGCCGAATTCCCGATTCAGGGCCTGAGGAGGTCACATAGAGGGCTGCGTTGGTACAAGAGAGAGCTTCTGACAAAGTAACAGTCAGACTCACTAACAGCAGATAAGAATGCAGGCAATAAGGATGACCCTACCAAAACCACAATGTAAAGTGAAGGCTTCAATTACTGCATTAAAAATTTACAAATGGCAGGGCAAAACAGGGAAGGGCTGCTGAAGACCAAAGGGAACAATCATAAGTTGAAGAACTGTCTTTTGGTAACACCCCTCATGTCTGACCGCAGCGTTAGTGTCAGGTACAAGCCAACCCCCCCCCCATGTTTACACTACAGCATAAGGCTGGAATAATAGACATGCAAGTGGGATAAATAAAAATTGACTAATTCAGAGATTAACTAATTCATCTTTTTTTCCAAGATATTAATGATCTGAGTTTTTCGTACAACCTCTGGTAGTACAGCAGCATGTAGATAGCTCATACTTATACGAAGCGTGTAAACTATACGGCGGAGGAAGGAGTTCTGTGCATTACTTACCAGTGCGTTGACTTCTTCCTTTTTGTGCAACAACAATTGAACTTCTTCTACATTTCGGTTAAATATGGCCTGGACCAGTTGAGGCTAAGGAGAAGACAAGATGTTCAAAGACCACACAGATACGAAACAGGCCCTCCAAGATGACAAACACTCGACGATGCACCAGCCGATAGTTCAGCCATGCTCGGCCTTTGGGAAAACCCACTGACAAAATCATACCAAAAAACTCCTGATACATGTACAGCACTTAACACACTGAACAAATCTCAGTCAGAACCATGTTGAACGCATGCTTCTCTTTCAGACAGAGGATTATTCCTCAGCATCATTACAATTATGACATCTTTGGCAGACGGGATAAATTGGACAGCATTTTGCTATTAATACGAGCGTGATAAGATGGCCGGCTCAGCAGGTTTAGAGTCGGGCAGCCGAAACGCTGCTCCTTTTGGAAATGCTATTAGGGCTTAGCAGCTTACCACGTAGCTTATTAAATCGGCCAAAGATCAAAGCCTGGTACAGGCAGAACACGGATCTGAATGCCTCCAAGTTCTGATGCAATGAGAATTACAGTGATGACACGTTCTCAAATCTGGCACTGAACTGGAATTAGAAACACAAGACAGGCCGTCCTTGGAGCATTTAGATGAATGAAATTAAACAAGATTTGGGGGGGGCATGCTCAGTTGCATTTTTCGTGCCAGTAGGCCCATGGCAAATAGCTAACCCCTTTGTTTTACAACACCCGCAGATGACCAATTACCGCAGCTGAACAAATACAAACTAAACCTTTCTTCTCCATTTAACATTGACAACAGTTCTGAAAAGCTCTTTTGTCCCCAGACACTGCATGGCAACACATTCATGCAAAACCTAAATAAATAAATACACTATTTACAGCCTAACAGGGGTGTATACACATGCACACTTTGAATGAGAAACTCAACTGATATCCATTAACAACTCATTTCAGTAATAATACTCTCAGCCTGGGTGCTTATAAATGAAGGTAAAGAGGAACAAATGAAATATTAAAATCCAGTATTGGTGAGAATTTAAAACTGCAGAGTAACGTAAAATTTACTCTGTTGGATTGTTAATCTTAACAGCACCTCAGAGTTTCGCAATGCAAAGCACCCAATTTCAAGCATCCCGATGTGTCTTAAAAAAAAAGTGCATCGTTTTGGATGCAAATCACAAGAGAAGCAGAAGCCATAACTTCAGAATGACAACAAACTTGACCAGCTATATAAACACCCTAGGAAAGGAAAAAAAAAAAAAACAACCCACAAGCATACATAGATGCATTATTAAAGTGTCTGTGCCCCCGATCGTCTGCTGGGTTAGAGAAAGCAGGATGAAAACACCTGGATGACTAAGTAATAAAGCCATCTAGGGCACACCCGCAGACAACCAGCTGCCATATGCTGCTCCGCGTTACGAAACTGCGCAGCTGCCCGTCTGCAGGGTGCAGCCGACTTCACTGAAATCCCCTGGAGACGAAGCTGCCTGGTCAACACAGTTTTTACACAGGAATGAAGCAGCCGGTGGGAAACTGCAGGCATTTTAATAGAACGGTACCTAGCGAAAGGCTGGGGCTGTACTGTATGTATCCAGCAGCCTTGTCAGCATTACTGAAGACTTCCTTACAGTGAATGAAACTCGTTACATTGTTACATCGTTACATTGTTACAAAGGCGTTACACGTGCACAACGTGACGATAAGCTGGTAAGAAATTGACATTTAAAGGGATAAAAATGGAAGAGCATTCGGGTTAGACGAGCCTGCCTGAGCGAACCGTCCAATATGGAAAACTGTGACGTCTGCAAGAAAATACACTTCAATGGAAACAGGGTGGCAATGCGAAATAAACAACAGAAGCAGTTTAAGAATACGATACTTCATGTGAAAAGCATACGAGGCAGTCAGCTATAGAGAGGCCGTCGAGCTCTGCTGGCGCACCCGGCCCAAGCCTCCATTTCCTCCATTTAAAAAAAAAACAGAATAAAAAGAGAAAGACGGAGCCTGTCTTTCGTTTCCGCGGCACACATGAAAGCCGCCGTCGGCTTTGTTACCTGGTCTGTTATGTTGAGTATCCCCATCTCCCAAAGTCAGTCAGGGCGAAAGTCCTTCATTAGGAAAGGACGGAGGTAACTGGCGCTAGCTGTTGTTTTATTGTGATTATTATTAAAGGACTAGGGTCGCGCGGCGTCCGCCTCTGCTCGTCGCCGTTTATTGCTGTGGCGGCCTGTCGCAGAAAAGCCGGGGTCCGCCTGCAGGAGCGGCGGCGTCACAGCAGTCGCGCGCCGCCGCTGCCGGCCCGCCGCTGCCATCTAGCGGCGACGCGCGGCACCGGGCTCGTTGGCGTTCTCGCGCAGGGCTCCCGGACCGGACTGCGGTGAAAGAGTTAAATTCGGCAACACGGTTTGAATGTAACGTGTTTCATGGTGCACATATATAGGTCTATATGCATATAGCACAGTAACACACTGTATGTGATGATGACAGTATGTGGGGAAATAAACACTATCGGCTTTACCACTGTTTTTTTATTAGAATGAATCATATGTCATTTATATTAATACCGAGGGCTGACAAATATTTCAAAGACTTGCAAATTTGTTTAACCACATAGTTATTCATAACCCTGTCATGGAAAAATGGATAAACAAGAACTTATTAACTGACTACGAGCAATATAGTGTTGCACATTTTTGTGTTTTGACGTTTTAAAAGGGGGAAATTTTGAAGTATTGTAATTCCAGTTGCTTAAATGTTGAGCTTCACAAGATTCTGTCTTTTTGGGTTAACATTTAAAAGTCTACCACTTGATGTTCTGTAATGCCATATGATTTACTGTAAAAGTTATCCTGAGTCCATTCCTGGTTATCTGCCATTTTCCTCATACGTTAAAACTTAACACTTAAACAGAAATCTGTAACCAAAATATACCGCATAATCACTGGATTTGATTTAAGACACTTTAGCCAAAAGCTTTTTTGGCTCTCTGCAGCCTTGGCAGTAAAGTGTGTAAATGTGGTCAAGTGCAATGAACCATTCCAGAACTGGGTAGATTTAATGGAAAGGAAACATTGTAATAAACTTATTCCTATAATGTGCTGCTGGAAAATACACCATAACCTTTTCTCTGAAAAACAGAGAGCATTAATATTAAGTCCATTATACAGTACATGCTAAAATGACAAATGCTTATGTACTTATAATTTCCTTCAGCATAAAGTATACCAGTTCCCCACTGAAACTGGCAATGGGTCAATGTCATTAGCTAATGGGCTAAACAATGAAACTTTAGAATCACAAATTAGCCTAAATCACGTCTTTGCCATTTTTTAAAAATAATTTCATAAAGTGTAAATAACATATAGATGGATCTGGAAAATGACCCTAACTCATCTCTGATTCCACACAGTCCTGGAGCTATACCGGTAAGGGCAGAGTAGAACTATGAACCATTCATTAACTGAATCCATCCAGCCATCGGATCTACCCAGAGGCAGACGGAGAACATCGATCTGTCTCCCAAATAGTTATCCTGGTTAGTGTGGGGGCCTGGAGTTTATCTGGGGGCAGCATAGAGCACAAGGCTGAGATACACAATGGATGGGACGTCAGTTCATTGCAAGGCAGAGACACACACAGAAATTGCCAATCAGACTAAATCACACATCTTTGGACTGTGGAAGGAGACAGGAGTACTTGGAGAAAACTAGTGATTCATGGGAAGAACAGGCAAACCCTCAGCCCTGGAGGTGAAAGGTGACAGTGCTAACCACCGAGACACAAAATATTATTGAACTATCAACAAACCAACCTAAAATGTCTCCTATATAACCAATATTGCATTAATCCCAATTTTTACGGTGGTATTTAAAATTGAACATAAGTTATATTTTAGTTTGATTGTTACTTGTTCTGTGTTGAAGGTATTACAGTCCTTTAGATAGTTATATTGAATAGCTTGGATTTGAATTTGAGGTCTGTTTGAAATGATGTTCATTGGATATTAATGGATTATGTTTTATGAGAATGATCTTAATTGTGTATTTGTTTAACTATGGGGTGATGTAGTTGAAATGTGTATTGATTTGATTGTGTCCGAGTGTGGGATTTCTTTTGATAGATTCCAATTGTTTTATTGTATTTCATTTAATTGATGTATAATAAAGATTGCTTTAAAAAACAAGTTTTACCCTGTAATTTAATAAGATAATTGTTTTACTTGGTTTTTACTAGGTAAAGTACCTCATTTTTATCCTGATTTTTTATACAGGGTATACATAATTTTATTTACCTAGTCTTACTGAGCGGCTTCAATTTTACTAACTTTACCTGGTAAACAAAATAGGTTGATAACACTATTTGAGGGCACATATAAAAAAAAAACCAAAAAAAACCAATGAAATTACAATTTAACAAAAACACTCTCTCTTCTGGGGGGCAGGCCACCCCCAAGAACCATTCCTGTTTGCGTATTCTCTTCAGGTGGAGTTGTTTGTACAGAGGTGTCGATGTTTTCTCGCCGTCCAAAGTCACGCTAAGCTGATTAGCCTCTCCTTTGTTCTAATGTTTGATGAAAGGCAATTTAGGGGCGACTAAACAAATTTATCACGAGTTAAAGTGTGTGCGTTTATGTGCAACACAACTTTACACAAATATAGTTATCTTTCCATTACTTGTGTCGTTTATGAGCTGATTTGTTCATTTCGTTAACCAGTTAACTAAATTATGTGGTTCACAACCGAGATACCCTCTCTATCGCCACCATCTGGTGGAATAACGAACAGACGTCTGAAAAAGGGTAATATAAATTAACATGACGTATAATACATTAATATAAAACCTCTATAAGAAACACGTTGTTTTAAAAATGACATTTTAATCATTATGTAATCATTTTAAATAATTTTAAATTGTAGTCCAGTACAATTTTATTAAACATGCAAGTAAGGAATGATATCTGTGCCACTAAAATTTCAATCTGAATTTATAAATTAAGCTTTGAATTTGTAATTAAGTATTCAAGACTGAAATTGTAGTGTCACAGATATAATTCCATACATTTGGCCACGTTTTGATATCGTGTCATTTTCAATTTCAAAGTACTGGCCTCCGATACAGCTGGTGGCAGTAATAATCTCGAATCGGATCGCCGGGCGAACAAACAGAACAGCGTCTCCTTGCACCGGTGTCGGGAGATCTTCAGTCCTGAAGAATCTGAAATGCGAGAACCTCAGGAAAAGGAAATCGGAGTTTTAAAAAAACCACGCAATTCAGTCGGTATTAAAACTGACAACTTCCAATTCAGTACGAACATAATATTCGGGGGAAATGCATTTTTACTGGTTTGAAATGTTAAATAAAGAAGTCGGTTTTGTTTTATTACTAAGTAGACAGTTATCATTAATAAATAGACAGTTTTAATTTGATAACTGCGTGCCGGACTGCAGTACAGAAGATTTGCTGGAGATCAAGCCGAGCGATGGCGGGGACCCGGCGGCTGACGACGGGCGTGCGGACGTTCAGCGATCTTCTCGGGATGGCCGCTTTGGACACGGGCTGGTCCTGCAGAAGTCAGCGCTGGAGACTCCAGCCGACACAGTGCATCAGGTAAGACGAAACTGGTGGTACAATCCGGGTCGGACTGTACAGTTTCCTCTAAGTAATCCATTAAACAGTTTATGGTTGCGATTAAAACTATAATATTTCACTTCATTTGGAGTTGGTTGTGGATTAATACTCAAGATGGGCTCAGTAGACACGGATGTGGGGGGTTCCAGACCCGGGTTCTCGGGGTCCTGCAGATAGAAAGTACGTTTTGAAAAGACTGTGTTGACTAATCTTCTATTACCACGTTAAACTGGTAAATCTGATGAGCGGTTCAGTCTCCATCTGTTTTATCTTCACTGTATGTGGTTCATAAAGATGTCCTCTCAGTAGTTATTAGAAATCAAGGATCCAGCGGTAATTTGTGAGCAGGTTCCGAAAAATAGCAGTTCGATAGGCCTGTGTTAACCTGCACAAACACAGACGTTGCCTTATGCAATCATTGTAACGAGTATTTAATTAGTTGGTTAATTTGTGCTGAAAATAGTTATGGGACAAATGAGGTTTCCAACTTGTGGTGTGTAGGAGTATCCACCTGGCGCTAAATGAAGCTCCAAAGCCCATGGTGGGTGGGAGTATCCTGAACTAACCAATCAATGCTGGTGCTAAATGAAGCTCCAAAGCCCATGGTGGGTGGGAGTATCCTGAACTAACCAATCAATGCTGGCGCTAAATGAAGCTCCAAAGCTCATGGTGGGTGGGAGTATCCTGAACTAACCAATCGATGCTGGCACTAAATGAAGTATCCAGTTGTACATAGTGTTTGTGCGTTTTTCACATTTATGGCTGGGAAATTTACATGCATAACTACACCACCAGAACTGTGATAGTTCTCATTCCTGTTTGCTGTCTAAGGCCACATTTAGTTATTTTTGAACAGATGTCTACCTGACATTTACTTGATTGTTGTCATAGTGACTTATGAGAGTTGAAAATAGAAACTTCGTCTTTTTAAGCAGTGGCCATGCTGGGTTTAGGATCACTGAGTGATCAGAGTGCTTATTGGTGACAACAACTTTGAGACAGCCGTGTGGTCCTTGTCTCTGCAGAACGAAGCGTAACGGGGATGACTTCTCTTTGGTATCCAGTTATGTCCCGTAAGTTAGCGGTGCTCATTTTGAAGTTTGTCGTATGTAGAGGGGTCTGTGAAGTTACAACCTTCAAATCTGGACAAGTGGTGTGAGCCACGGCACAGCCGAGGGAAATGACTGATGGTACTAGGCAATGGGGACGTAGTTCGTTCCCGGGCTTCACCGTACCTCACTGTGGACTTGAAGGTAAACCTGATATTTGCAAGAATTTTTCACTGTTTGTTTTCTTAGCTCCCTTTTCTGCCTTGGTAGGAAGGTGAGATGGTTTTGAATTGCTGCTTCCTCACTTTCATTCCATTGTGCGAGATGTGTGTGACTTAAATCCGATAAGCTGCTGAGTATCTGTTGACAGTATGTTTTTATTTATGAGCTGGGGGGAGGGTAATATATACATAAAATAGACTGAAAACAAATATTCTGACATGTTCACCGCAGGCATTACCATCTAATGAAAACCTGATCTTTTTTTTTTTTTTTTAAACTATGAACAACAAATTCAACTTGTTTCTTATAAACCCTTTGCCAGAACACATCAAAGTTATCCTCTTTGATCCTATATGCCAACACAGATGGCAAAGGGAAGATTGGTGGATTTTTTTTTTTATTTTTTAAGTGTTTTCAGTTGCATTGAAGTACTCTGAGTCTCAAAGCAATGCAAGCTCCATTCTGGCATCGAGAGCCGCCATTTTCAGTGTTTGTGGTTTAGCCATGAAGTTGACGTGACAGTGCTGCCCAGTCCTACGCATTCAATACGCAATGGGTGAATCCCTTGAGTTGATTTGCCCAAGGCACCCAGTCTTCCAGACATCCAGTCTGTCAGCTACCCCACTAGACACGCACCTCTTGCAAACCGCCTCACTTATGTAACGAAGCTGGCCATTGGCTGCGGTGTGTGAAGACCCACAAGCGCATTTAACAAGAGACCTGTGCTTGTTAACTTGTGCTCACGTCAAGTACCTTGCCACTCTATATCACAGTCTGTACAGGCAGAGGTAAATTTCATGAAATGTGAGTGCCCATTGTACTGTGACTTTTTTTAAATCTTAAAAATTAGCCTAAGTTATGGTCAGGAGTTGGTGACTCTTGCCAGTGTGAACTGTACTTTAAAAAGGGGTACTGTGTTCCCAAGCGGCTCAGCCAATGACAGGCTGTCATCCTTCATAAACGCCAGACTCCTCTAGTTGAGGCCGTTGTTTGGCTGGTCATTGCTTTCTAAAGACATAACAAGGTCATGATGCAGGTGAATTTACGACAAGAAGTGTGCCACTCTTCTCATCTGTGGTAATCAGTGAATGGAGTTTATTGGCATGGAAATGTCAGTTTTTGGCGGAAATATGTAATCAGCAAGGCTCACAAAGGAACTAGCAAAACAGTGGGAGAGCATTACTCTAGATTCAGATTTTTTTTTTTTTAAATCATTTTGTTTCGCTGTTATCCTTCCTTGGTAGGTACATGCCGTCATGTGGCATTCTGATGACCAGAATACCCAGAATGCTTCCGTACACAAGTGGTGAGCTGGTGCCCATCACACAGAACCGGAGCTTCATCCGCCTGATGGACAAGCGGAAAGAGTACTCAGAGCGCAGGATACTGGGGTAAAAGCCAGGGCCTAGCAGTTACTGCGGGGTGTACTGACACACTGGTATAACCGAATTAAGTGAAAACAGTCAAAGATGCCATGAAGCATTTTGTGTTTGTTTGAAATGGACCTTTTCTTTTTGAATTTAGCTATTAGTGGCAAGTGTGATGTGGATATTCAGAGCAACGTTTATATATGACATTTCTTACAGTGAAAATTTGTAATATGTGGTGATGTCAAGAGACATCAATTTGGAATTCCAGACAATTTTTTCTTAGCATGAGATTACAATATTTCAACATAACAAAAGGATGATTCATCCATGCATGATATATTTCTTAACTGAGGGTGGGTTTTACAGCCTTAATGTCAGTTTTTTTAAATGTGGATAAGTGTCATGTTAAAATGACTCATTTTCTCAAGGCCAAGCCCAGGGTTGGCATTGATTAAATGTGCTTCTGAAGGTCTTGTTGGCTCGCATGATCAGGTACTCCATGCAGGAGATGTACGACGTAGTGTCCAACGTCGATGACTACAAGCTCTTCGTGCCCTGGTGTAAGAAATCACGGACCATCATGAAGAGGGCCGGTCACTCCAAAGCCCAGCTTGAGGTTGGCTTCCCCCCGGTTGTGGAACAATATACATCCATGATCACCAGCGTGCGTCCTCACCTTGTTAAGGTAATGGCAGATGCCCCCACCCCCCTATACTATCTGTTCCATTATATATTCACAAGCTTTCCTGTCACAATTGGCAAATATAGGCAGGGATCTGAATTTCTTGTGTGATTTAAAAAAAAAAAAAAAAAAGACCATCCAGTTGTTGTTTTGAGTTTTTTTAATGCACAGCTGTATTGCTTTTATTCCTGCATTTACTGCCCCTTTTATAAAATAGATATGTAATAGTAGTTCTTCAATCGCTGATTATCTGCTGTAGGATCACAGTGAGCTTGGACCCTATCCCAAGAGACACAGCGCATAATCAGGTGCATTCTGGATATGCCAGTCTATCATAGAGCAGATATCAACCCATACAATCATGTGCCAAGGGCAATAAAAACACACCGATTCACCTGTTTGCACAAACCCGCAGAGAACACGCAAACCCCAGTCACCAAGCTGGGTGTGGGGTTATTATGATGATTTTGAGATCTTTTTGGTTCGTTTCCCCTAGGCGGTGTGCACAGATGGGAAGCTCTTCAACCACCTGGAGACAATGTGGTGCTTCAGTCCGGGTATCCCTGGCCACCCCAGGACCTGCACAGTTGACTTTTCTGTAGGTTTGTGTGTCTGCTTTTCACAATTCTACCTCCCTGAAAGTCCGAACGGGCTGGCTTCTCCTGGCTCACCACAATACCTTGTCCTCCCCCCCCCCCAGATCTCCTTCGAGTTCCGCTCCCTGCTGCACTGCCAGCTGGCCACGGTGTTCTTCGATGAGGTGGTTAAGCAGATGGTGGTGGCCTTCGAGCGCCGTGCCTGCGAGCTGTACGGCCCGGAGACACACATACCGAGGGAGCACATGTTCCGCGAGGTCCACCAGATGTAACCATGGAATCGCTTATACCTCTCAGCTGGACTGAGCTACCTATATCATATGGATGGGATAGTAAAGTCAAAGAATGACTTTCCTCCCTTCTCAGTTGATATGTACCACCTGCAACTCGTCCAGCTAAACTGTCACAACTTAAATACGGACCGGCCGAGAGAGCCCATTCTGGGTCCCATTTGTAGCACGATGTTTTGTTAAATCTTTGCCATCTACCTCAGCTTAGTTTCCTGTTACCATAGACGGGAGAGAAACTCTATGTCATTAAAAGTGATAGAAATTCTTTTTTAGGAGAGTGAAAATAGAGCTGAATAGATTTTAAGCTATGTGTCTCTGATTAGGAATATGATGCAATAATGTAGGGAAAAAGAGGAAGGCTCAAAGGTCATTATGATGTAACTATAGTTACTGCTGAGGCATTCAGTGGGGGAGTTTTAACGTGGTTTATGTTCATAGTGCTCGTTTGTTTGACAACCATGTAGCTGCTGATCAGCTCTCAGTTCCTGTAGTAGCATTTATTAATGCCTTGTCATTTATTTTTACTTGTCACTTAACCTACAGATCATTTTCAATCGCTGGGTATCAGTGGTACAGTTTTGCAGTTGAAGAATGTATTAAGTATCTCCCTCCAGGGATGCCTAATGGGACTTGAACCTGCAATTTCTGATGTCAAATTTGTAGTAATTCCTTAACCACTATCTTAAAATTCTGCCAGCTGTTTTGTTAAAGTAACTTTCATCTGTATTTCAGTCACTAACAGATAATTCAAGGCAGAGTTATTTTTCCTGCCCCTGCTTTAGGATTAGTAATTGAATGACCTGATGTTTTATTCTGAATATGAGTGATATGCATTTTCATGATTATATTGACTTGTTTAAATATATAGATACCTGCACATCACTCCAGGCTATGGTGAAATGGAAATGTGAACAGTTTTATGTGAATTTTTTTTTTTTATTTCCCCAACAGGGCTAGTATTACAGCTCTTTGTTAATGATACCAAAGGCAAACCCAAGGTTTCCTATTCTGATGTACCATTGGTATGTTGGTTAGCAAACACAAACGTGTTGCCAAGGTCATAATCTGAGTTGACAGGCATTCAAACCTGAGACTGCGCCTGTCAGATTTATGCACATTGTATCCAGGCAGCATTTGGCTAACGACTTGGATGACATGGGAAGCAAGACCCATGTCCAACTGAGGGTGGAAATGTACCTACAGCTTAGTGATGTAGTGCCTCCTAGTGCACCTTTACCCACTGGCAACTCAGATATTTGTGAATGAAATCCACATATCCCTTCACGTGCCCCTGCACAAGTCACTTCACAAATTCATTATATTATGTAAAGTGTTGTCTAGATTGCTGCTGAGCTTGTTAATGGAGTTACTGGGATGCAATGAGGTTGTTGGTTCATGATTTGTTTTTAATGGTCACTATCCCCCGCGGTGTTTTGGAAACGAAAGGCAAAGACTCCATCCGTCCGTACTTCCGTGCACTTTCAAAATGGCTTGTTCAAGTGAGAGTTGATGAGTTCTAAAAAGGCTGACCATGAAATCAGTCAGCTTCCTGTCAGCCATGCTTTCTTGTGTGAATGTTGACCTTTGTTCCCAGCATGCCTTTCGGTTCCCTTCCAGAGAAGTTTAAAATCTCCAAGCCTTGAAATGCTGCCTTTTAAAAGTATTTTTAATAGTTATCCAGAGCAGTAAACCGAAACCATATAAGGCAGTTTTGTAGTGTATTGAGGTAAACGTTGAATGAGAATGCTGGATCTGTTCAACATGGTGTTAGAGCTAGAGCTCACATATACCTGAGTACACTACAGACCGCCATGATCGAGGCTGATTATTACTGTTTAATGTTTTTTAGTCCAGATGTTAGTGTGGGAGGGATCTTGGGGTTGTAGGGGCCATAGAGGCTGGTAGGGTGTAGTCCTTTTCAATCTACCTCACATCTGAATTAATTCTTTTAGTGCCTGACCTTATCGTTCAGGTCCAGGTTAGAAAGGTGGCTTAAAATTCTGCTGGTTGTTCTTCCTTCCAGCCCTGTGTCAGCAGTTAGAGGTGGAAATGAGTCATCTTGGGCCTGTGATACGCGGTAGCTTAGCTTAGCGACCTTTCTACAGATCAACGTTGAACAAATGCTATTTTGCTGAGTGTATCTCCAGAACATTTGTGATGTATTTGTAGACGAATACTTCTGCCTTGCGGTTTCTCATTTGGAATGTGAATTTTGCGTTTGGAGCCTGGTGACTTCGGTTATACTCAGAATATTGAACTCGTAATTAATGCCAGTTTGCCAAGTGTTTTACCATTCACACAAGACTATTTTGAATATGTCACCAATGTTGATAATTTCACTTGTGACCGCTGTTAAGCTTATTTAGTGGAGGGTTTCAAGGTAATTTTTGAATATACTGTAGAAAAAAGATTTAGATAAAGTGTCTTCTGTAGGGTTTTGCTTTTGGAGTGCCGAGGAAATGTAGGAACCAAATAAGAGCCATATAATTGACATTCATTTGAAAGTTTGGCTTGGTCTTGTACGTAGCCTTGCTTCACATGTATCTTGATTATTTTCACTACTGTTAGCCTTTTTTCTGTGCGTACCAGCCATCATATCTACTTACTGTCATTCTAAGGTGTCTTCCAGCAACGTTCCAGGTTCTTCTTTAAAACGAATCACGTACCATAAGCTGTGGCAATATATTGTCTATTTCCTTCTTTGTCCTGTGTTAACATGCGCGTCCAACCATTATCTGAATTGGCTGAACGGGTTACCAGCTGTTTGTCCAGTAAGACTTGACCTTGCTGTACTGATAACACTGTGCTGAGTGAGCAGGCTGCCAAATTTTGATCACAAAGTGACACTTAGCAACTGCAAGATGTACTGTACATTAAGCACTGATTAGACCTACCAAGCATGGCAGGCTGAAATGGAACATCATTCCTGAGGCTTAATATTAAAATAAGGGCCATTTCTAAATGTTACCTTCCTGTAAATCATACTATTAGGGGAAGTTTTGTCTGTAGCAGGTACTGTATTAAAAGTGCATGTCAAGGAAAGTCACTAACAAAAAAACTGTCTAAATGTTGGACAAACTAGCTGATATGTCCACCTCTTAATTTCTATGTAGCAATGCCCATCTTCCAATAATACGGCTGAAGTCCTGTGCCTGGCTTCTGTAGCAGACTATTGCGTGAATGAACACAGGGTTAACCCAGACTGATACTGCTAATGCTGGGATGTTTTCCAAATGTCTCTGTGGATAGAAAATATAACTGGCACTTGAGGCTCCTTTCTCAATCTGTACTTTGTTCACTCAGCCTATATTATTGACTTAAGGATTATGGCCTGTAAGTAATTAGAATAAAATGAATGTAAATCTATGTACATAACCAGTCGTGCTTCACCTTCAGATCATGATTTTATCTAGGTCACATTTTTCAGCATTCCAATTTAGAGAAAAAAAAATGTGAAGAATGTTGAAATCAAAATTCATGTTCTTACTCTATACAAAAATGAGCTGGGCACCATAAAATCTGCAATGGCTGGAATCAAAGATGTCTGACGTGCCTGTTTTCCGGCATCTTATTCAACGAGACCCACGTCTTTGTTCTCTACACCACTCTTCTTTATCGCTGCGGGGGGGGGGCATTGATGGCGATTCCCATGCCCCTCGAGAGGGCAGGCTCCAAAGCAGTGTGATGTAAGATAGCCTGTTTCTGCCCCTCCCTGAAGGCTAACAGAAACTGGAGTGGGGTGATGGTATCTAGGGCAACTATTTATAGCAGAGGAGGGGTCCACTACATGGAGCTTTGCACTAGCAGTTGTGTGTAGTCACCTTTAACGTACACAGCACCCCTTTAGAATACTTCCGATTAAATTGAGTAGAATAAAGCAACACAAGTACCTTAGACTTTCTGCTGTGATGGCAGCATATTTTAAAAAGGTATGAAAGCTGAGTGGATCAGTGGTTAGCAATACTGGGGGTTCAAATCCTACCTCTACTCTGTGTGTGTAGTTTATGTTCTCCTCATGCTTTGTGGGTTTCCTCCTGAAGTCCAAAAACATGCAACGCAGGCTAATTGGCATGTCTGAGTCACCCATGGTGTGGGTGTGACTGTGCCATACAGTGGGTTGGTGTCCCCCACCTTATGCCCTAAAGCTGGAGACCCTGCATAGGATAAGCAGCTTGGAACATGGATGGGAATAAAGGTAGTCTTAAACTAACACTGTGGTACTCTCAACAGCATGACAAAAACTGGCCTGGAAGTCTGGTGACTGCAATGAGGTTCTACGGAGCCCCGGCCTGCAGTTTTGATGAGCGAACATGATCCTCTGCTCTGTCAGCTGACAGGGACTCGCACACTAATAGCAAAGTGTGGCACAGAGCCAAAGGACTTGGCAGGGGATCCATGTATAAACAAGGCCTGAGACTCATAGCACATCACCCTTCCTTTACCTTTAAAGCCCCAGCAGACATACATACACTTACAGGCCACCTGGAATTGAATCTGGTGGAAAGCAAAGCTCTACCCTTAACTCCTTTGGTCTCTGAATATCACACAAGCTCTCGAAGTCATTTTTTTTTTTTTTTATAAAAACCCTAATTGACAGCTACTGAGCTTTCAGTTGTAAGTGTAACCTCATCCAAAAAACAAACAAGACAATTATTAAAACATTTATTGGCTCTTTAATTTTCCATTTTCATTTCTTCTCCGAGCATCACACCGTCCACACCCTCCCTTCCCTTCCCACCCCACCCCCTTTAACCTTGCAATGCTGACTTCAGTGTTTGTTCCATCTCCACCCACTTCATCCTCTCTTCAGGACAGAATAACCTTTTGCACTAATGGGACCAAGACAAAACAGGTGCCACCCAACACTTAATGGGGAAAAAAAAGAACCGCAGAGAGAAGGATGACGACCATGAACGAGGCCGTAGCTCTTGCTGAGGAGATGGTCCCATTAGTGCTACACAGAATGGAGTGTTTGAAGACTGACTTGAACTCCGACAAAAAGTTAATATACAACGCGACTGGTGGCCAGAGGGACGACAGCAACTGAGAAACACAGGTTTCTTCACGAGGCTGCGCTGAAGGAAGACGACCGCTAATACTGATCTCACAGACTTGTAGTAAAAGGGAAAGCAGGAACTTCTCCTGAGCCGGCTGGTCGTTGTCAACCTGCTCAGCCCACACCCCCATGAGGGTCGTCTGTCCTTCAGTGTTCGAAAGTTCGAAAGCCTGAAATCCAGAACCTTGGGGGCCGCTAAGTTCGATTCGTAAACTGAGTCGAAACTTGGCTGTGTGGTGTGACTGTTGAAGATGGCAGGAAGTAGTAAGTGGTGACATACCTACACCTTAATTTTAAAACAATTTCTAAAACGTGGTATGAAAGCTGGACTGTCATTTCAGGCTAAAGGGGAACCTCAGACAGTTTTCTAGGGATGCTACGGAAATGGAAAGAAAAAAAGCAAGCGCATTTTGGAGTAGCAAATCTAAATGATCTGACATGGCATAGCTAAACAAGGACATACTTTTTAAACATGGTAGGTGTCAGACATACATTCTCCCAGATGCTCCTTTCAAATATGAAAGCTGCTATTAAAAAAGCAACATGGCTACTGGGCATTTCACATGCAACAGGACCTATTAAAACAAATTCTGAACCCAGCCCTTTGTCATAATCACTTTCTGCAAAACCAACACCCCCCAAAACACTAAAAAAATACCACTAATAATGTAATGCAATCATCTACAGGTTATTCTGACTGATAGGGAGTCAAATGTACGTGGACTGAGTGAAGAGAGGATAACTGAAGTCAGACTGCAGTGGGAGAGTAACCGATTTAAAGGGACAGTAGCCTTTTAGCTGATCTACAGGTAAACTGTTTCATTATTAGCCTAATGCGAGGGATCATCCAATGCACCATGGAGTGTTATCTTATAAAAGCAGACCCTAGGAGAGTAAAGCTAGGTCATAAAGATATGGATTAGTTTAATTAGCACAATGACAGAATTTGTTTGTGTTGTTGATTTAGTGAAGGCTTCACAAAATCAGTAGCCAACATGTGTAGCGGGGG
>JAACJT020000086.1:21584747-21624526 GCA_009936485.2 Gymnarchus niloticus | reverse complement strand
ATAGATAGATAGATAGATAGATAGATAGATAGATAGATAGATAGATAGATTGGACACAGTGAAGAATCCCAGCTTCACCATTGTCAGCAACTTCAGCTGAAGCTACAGGATATAGCTACGTGACAAAAACATCAACTACGGAAACTTTTTCAAAGGTTGTTGAGGTATATAGGATCAAGGTAGGTCTGCAATTAATTGCAATTTATTTACAACCTGTTTGGAATTTTAAGATAAGATAACTTTGCCATTTGTGCATGTAAACTGGCTGTTGCTTGGGTTTTGTGTTGTTAGTTGCAACTGCAATAACAAGGAAAGATAAAGTACCCAAATTTAATTTTGTGGGAATTCAAGGCTGCACAGATATTGAGCTGGACTATTTGCTTTCAACTTTGTATCTGTAGGCATCAGACTAGGAATTGAGGCCATGTAGGCATTACATTACCCTGGCATTCCTGGGCACACAGTATTGTATAACCAGTATAACCAGTCCAGTCTGCAGAGACTCCACATTGTCTTCATGGAAGCCAGTGATTCCTGTGCAAAGGTACGTTGTACCTTCTTTACCTATTCACCTGCACAGGTCCTGCTCTGAAGTTCGTATTCTCTGTGCTGCTTCATGCCCCGTTCCTTGGCCCCATCACTACAATGTGCTGTTGTCTTCTAAGCTTTGTCCGGCTCCTATTAGCATATTTCTCCAGCCACAAAAGAGATGAAAAGGGTCTGCCTTGCAATGTGGAATTCAGGGACTTGACCAACTGACCATTTTAGGGCTTATTTAATGCCAAGGAAAGTAAAGAGTTTAGTGCTTCAGAGCTCTCATGAAAGAATTTTCATGTTTGCCAGTGCTGTACCATCAAGGTCTTGGTAATATTTAAGAGATACCACGCATATAACGTCTCATCAGTTCTTTATATATCCTACCATTCACATCACATTTAAAATTCAAATTTCCCTGTCTTGAAGATGCTTACCAAAACTGAGACCTGCAGGTATGAAACAACTCTGAAAGAACTCTCTGGATACTGCCCATGTCACGTATAAATTGTGTAACAGTTTGCAGCTAGCTCTAACAATTGTAATCTGTCAGTAATCCGACTGAGGGAGATTTGGTTGTAAGGCTGTAAAATATTGTTTTTTTTTCAAGCAGTTTTCATGCTTACTCTAGAACAATTGTGAAATTCTTTCAAAATATGAAAAATTCAGTTGGCTAATGTTCAACAGCTTTAGGAATGTAATCCCATCTAGCCGGATGCTATGAAAGGTGAGTTGTTCCTTGGTGTGATGCCAATGCAATTACTGGTAACTGCGTTAGGCAGACAGAACTAAGTAAAAAGCAGAGCACAAAATATGTGTACAGTTTCCCACTGAGGAAAGTCATAAAAAATTTAACGGAACGGCTTTCGAAAAGTCTACATTACTCTAGTTGAATATTATGTTTTTATGTCTGCTGTTCAATTTTAAGAAGGTAGACAGTTTGCAATGTGGTTCTTTTTTTATGAGAGACTAGAGTATTTGAGCATGCACAGCTTGATTTGTAAGTCAAGGACACATTTTGGGCATTTTAAGGCTGTCTAGAGAAAAAAGTCAGTGTCATGAAATTTTTATGCAGTGATATGAAGAACTTTCAGTATAATGGCCAGATATAACAGCTTGAATTCTTACTAGTTGGAAAGAGACTGCATACACATGACATACTATGATCATGTAGTAATCTTTAATTGTAGAACCCAATCACCAATCATACAGGGTCACTGAATTTGTTCAAGTTTTTGTTATTTAGTAAACACTTCAAATCAACACTTTCCAGCCTTCAAATTGGACTATAATGTTGGATTTCTGGTACTGGTTCAACACAATCACAGACTAAAGAGAATTTAAAGATGTGTCAGAGAAGCACTTCCAACCCACTCTGATGCACACCATTCCAACCTATGAACTGGCTGAGAGCACTGAACATCACCATTGCAATGTCACTCTGCCTAGTTGTAGTGACAGTATGTGGCTCTGTGTGCCCTTCGATGAACCCCACTGTCTTGGTGGCTTATTCTCCCCTAGTTTTCTTCCCTGTCTTCCCTGCTGTTGACGGCACCAACAGCACAGGATGGCCCTGCCCTGAAGGAGCCAGTGCAAGCAGTGTATCCAAACCTTTACCGATCTCGCCTAGCTTCATTGTTTTAGTTTCAGGTTCTTCTCTCACTAACTTTTCTTTTGTCCAGGTTTCTGTTTGCCATCCAGTAATGTCAGCATCACCATTTTTGTTGTTTTCACTTTGCGTTTTTCAGCAGAGTAAAACAACCACCTGGACTCCCCTCCACCTAACCCTGGTTACCTGCATGATCTTAAGTTCTACAGACACTAGTTAAACTGAAGATTATGGAAAGGAACTGAAGTAGCCATAGGAAAAGCACAGAAACAGGCCAATGAATAGGTCAGCTTCCCTAAATATGGGCATAGCACTATCAACACTAAGTTATTGCTTTTCAAACTATTTGTGGTCTACTATCGGGAAGTAAACAGAACAATGGAGGAAGGCTGTCACATTTTCACTCGTGCTGTGCTGAATGAGACCATTGCAGATGCCGTCAGCTGCAGACATTTCCAGTTACGCTCGGCTGCAGCAGGACAGTAACCCTCCAGAATGTTATCCAGAAAAGACACCTGCCCAGTGATGACTTTAGCATAACAATCTTCTAGCATCATTTGTTTAACTCAGTAACTTCAACTGTCCCTCAGGCTGCTAGGAAATCCCATAAGTTTGGAAACAAAAAACTCGGTAATGACTTGTAGGTCCTTACTCCCTGCTGAGTCCTGTAAACAAACATCTTGGCACCAGCACTGTCTCTGCAGTGTTTTTCAAGTTTGCCTGGTTCTTTTTTGGCAGTAAAGGCTTAAGGTTTGGCATAAGTATTATCTCCTCAATTTTTAATGGTCCCCAGAATGATCTTTCAGTCATATAGTTAAGAATGTCAGTATGTGAAATCAATGTAAACATAACATATTTTTGAGTTTTTTACAAAACCTGAGATAATAATGAATAAATATTAGTATGCATTAAACAGTTCTCTCTAAATTCTTCTGCACGTGGCCTATAAATCTTTTTTTCTTAAGAGTTTAAGAATACCTCAACTTTGATTCATTTATTTCATGAGTTACTCAAATGCTGGTGACAGCAAAAAGCAACGGTCAACAAATTCTGTCAATGTGTGATAATATGTCTCAGGGGAAATCTGACTATATATCACATCACTCCATTACAACATCTGGTCTATTAGTCTCATATCACACATCTGTATATTATTTCAGATTTTTCTTTCATTTTGGCTGAAAAATATACGTTGTGAAAATTCCCACTCATTCATATACCATTGTTGTGCTGTATATCTGACAGTAAAATTTTGGAAAAATAATTAAAAAATGATTGCTGGACGGAGAACGTTATCTGTCTCTTCTGTTCCATAGTGGCAGTAACCCTCGACACGGCCAGAATCTCTTAACCCCTACGCTGATACCACCGTACACATGGACACCCTGTACCTTCACCTGTCACCCTCTCACCTCTGTCCCGTTTAGCACTTAGCCTTCTGTGTCTGTACCTGCAATGGTTCAGTCTCATAAGTTTCACAAGTTTTAGTGTGTTTCCTGGCCGTGAATTTTATTGGATCTGGGACTGGTAGGTAATGCGTTAATCCTCACATTTTTTAGATATGCCTCTTAATTAATATGAGTCATTATACCTCCCACCTCCAGCCAGCCTTCTTCTTAATAACATCTTCAGAGAGCAAGCCTCCAAGTTTTGCAAGGCTTTTTCAAGACAATGGTGTTCCCTTACTGATGGACCTTTACATACACTTATGATTAGTTTGGTGCTGGCGAGTATGAAGATTTTATCTGAAATCTTGCATGTCTAGCACATTGCTTGCATGTCAGACTGCCATTGTTCACTCCAGATCTATTGTGGGGGAAAAAGGAGATTTTATCTCAGAGACAGCTGGGAGAATAACACCCTGTAAAAAGAACGGAGACTGGAGTTTGTAGCTTCTTTATAAAGCTCATCATATAGAACAACTGTACGAGGATGATGGAAGCTGCTCGTTCCTCTTCTCAGCCAGATTTGTGAATGTGGAAAAAGGGGCCGAGGGCGCTCCACCTGAACCGTTTCCAGGTGGAGCCACCTGCTTTAGCCAGCTGTCCCCTCCAGTGTGTGAAGAGCCCATAGGAAAATCGTCCAGCTCCAGGCTCTGGTTAAAGGAAAAAAGGCCTCTGAAAACCACTTTATTATAGACTTTTCTTGTATTCTTTTCTTTATTCCTGTAGCTCTGCCCAGGAGAGGTGAGTGCTTCCTGGAGAGGTGGCCTAACCCCTACTTCATTGCAAGTGCCAATGTGCAGGCATCTGTAGATCAAACTTTACTTTAAAAACACTGGTTGAGATGGGGAGTTAATGAGGTAATGAGTGAGTCCTTCATTTTGCAGAAAAAAACCTGCCACTAGGGGGCTCCCAGTCTCAATGAAAAGGTAAATAGACCCTGATGTGACTTACAATATTATATAGCTTTAACAACCAGAAAGTCAAACACATAACAAGACTACCTGCTTAAATTGCTCATTTCCTCTAGCAAATCACTGTCTGACATTATTCACTTTTGCAATTACATCGTCAAAGGCATGGTTGTAGACTTTAGGCTGTCTATTTGAATAAGTAAAATAGTTGGATAAGATAAATGGTCAATGGCCATAAGCATGAATTACTGAATCTTTGTCTGACTGCAGCCTCCACATCTTTTCATGTGCAGATGACCAACCCACACATTCCCCTCCTCAATAAGAGGCCTCCTTCACCGTGTGTGTTTCCAAGCCTGCGGTGTTGTGGTTTTCTCTCTCAGTGCTTCAGAAATATGGATCTACACTGTGCAAAAATCAACACCTTCCACAGCTCAGATGGACTGTTCTGGGTCAAGTCACATGGAAGCACATGGAATATTTTTTTTTCTCTGCACATATTTTTCTCTTTATTATCCAACAGCACTTATTATTTACTAATAATTCTGTGCCATCATCGTTAACAACAGATTGCTTTTACAGTTTGACCTGACATACATTAACACTGGATAAAGCACGGTACATTAATGATTCCTGATATATGCATAAACATGCTCTTAAGTTTTTTCTGTGTATAGATTTTCTGTCTAAGAAAATTATCGGTACCAAACAGATGTGCAGTGTTTTGTAAATGTGAAACTATCCCATAGGACAACAATATGAAATATAATGTTTTGACTCTATTGTCTTTGAAACAGACCAAGATTGCAGTGTGGCTATGCCAGCCACTAAGCACCTGCAGTATCCAACCCTCAGCAAGAACATGGGGTGGGTGTCAAAGGATCGCTCAGATCCTGGTCTCAGACAATGAAATAGTGTTTTTTCTCACGGTGTTGTGTGGCTTTCCTCCGAGGAGCTCTGGTTGGTATCTTGACATTGCCCATAGTGAGTGAGTATATGTGTGTGCCCTGTGGCCTAGCTGGGCACACTGTGCTCCCTGGGGTAGTCTCCATGCCTCACTCCAAACAGCATTATATTGGATAAGCAGTTGGACGATGGCTGCCGTCCGATAAAAGAATGATTTGAAGGTGGTAGGGGATCAGAGGGTACTCTAATAGTAATGTGCTACTTGTAGTGGGAGTGGGAGTAACCCCAGTGTTACTCAATCTTTAAATCTTTTTCCAAAACTTCCCCGCCCCCTTCAGTCTATCTGACTCGAACCCTACCTTCCTTCTGAATGCAGCTGCCTTGATCAGATTGCAGGATAACAAGTGCTCCCAGTGGTCAGAATTATAGCTGGACTAGGCTCCAAGCTGCACCTCCTTCTCCAGCGTCAACTGGGTCCTTGTTGAAGAGTTTCCACTTCATCAGGCAGTGCTATAAGCATTACTCATGTTTGTGGGAATTACTTGATTGCAATGCTTTTTCAATGGTCTTTTGTCAACCTTCCCACTCATCTACCACCATTGCATGAGAATCCTATGTAAAGTCCTACATCTACGAGGACTGCAGGCTAGCATCAACAATAAAATTTAAATGAGCACTGAACCCAGGTGTAAGTGCCCTAGAAATTGTATGCGTAATTTGTATGTCATCTATAATGTCCTGTAAATGTAGCAAGATTTATCTCCTTAGTGTTATTGTAATGTAATTATGCAGTTTCTACTTGTAACAATGTCCATTTAAGTGCATGTAATCCCTCTTTTTCATAAAATACTTAGTGCTTGATTGTTTAGGGTGGTATAATAACAACAACCTTAATAACTATGTTTTTAAGAAATGGCTGCCGTTAATCTTTTTATTTATTGTAAACGGAGAGGAAATTGAGGGGTGGAGGTATGCATGAACAAGCACTGAGTCTTTGGTGATTTTTGGCACTGTCCCCTTAAGCATCCAAGCTCCTGTGAGACCATTCGTTAAGCAGGACTCTACCTTTGTGGTCCTAAGATCCCTGCAGCTTACACCTGAGTCATTTGGGGTGCTGACCTGAGTTAGCCACTTGGTAAAATGCATTAAGAGCATGGATGGAGGGTGCTGGTGGATATAGTGTTGTTTTAGAGTTGAACAAAGCAAGATTACATCCAGTCCATTTAGTCTGTTTATTTCTTTTTAAATTGAAACCAGTGAGGTGACCCACACATGCACTCCAACTTTCTTTCTTAAATCATAGCCTCGAGCCTAACCAAGGTTGTGTGTCAACAAAGCCATAAACACACAGAAAGACATACTGGTATGATTAAACTAGACTTAAAATTTGGAAAAAAAAAATCTTTCTTATTAGACTCCACAGAAAATGTAGATGCAGGACACAAATCCAATGAAACAGGGCTCTGCATTTCTATCCGTGTTTGTGTGTATGGGTTAGTGGCAGTGACAGGTAAGGAACGCCACCTCTGGAAGAGCCCTGAGGCTGTCATCGTCAGCTGCTTGGGGTAATGCGGCACAACGCTGTGCATAGATTTTAGCAGAAAAAGGTGTGCTGCTCAGCTGCAACCACCTCAGGGATTTTGCAGTCAGACTGATCTAAATCAGAGGTGGCGCAATCATTGATTTCTCTGGCTGTAGCACAAAACATGTTTGAAACGGAAATTTAGTCCAAGGGTCCATGACATGCCTGCATTGATTCAAAACCCCCAATCTGGCTCAAACTTAGAAGGAAACTGATAAAGCTGTCACAAATCGATACACTCATTGAAACTCCTACTGCATATTAAAGTACTATCTTTAGTGTTCAGATATTATGATCGACATCACTCACTTGAGAGTCTCAGATGGATTTCGCGGTGCAAATAAAACACGGTTACTTGTTTTGAAGAAAACAGGGAAAAACATTTTGAATATGTTTTGAGTTCAAAAGTTGGACTGTTTATACCTTCCCATCTCTGGCGGGGGCTGGATTCTATCCCAGGCAGCACTGCACACAATGGTGGGATATAACCTGGACAGGTTGCCAGGCTATTGCAGGGCACACTCACATTCCTTATGGGCAATTTAGAGGTACCATTCACCCTGACCACACGCCTTGGAAGCCAGAGTACCTGGTGGAAACACACAAGACACATAGAGAACATGCAGACTCCCCACACAAAGCGCAAAAGTGGGATATGAACCCCAACCCTACAGGTATGTAGCAACAGTGCTACCCATTGAGCCACCACACCCCCCGAGGCCAGTGCGTCATTAAACAGAATAAATTGGCAGATGACTTACACAGTCAGTGCCGAATCAAATTGTTTTGTGCTTGATTTGAATCCAGTCAAATCATTGCTCAATTGAAGAGTATGAAATCATTGCACGTTAAACTATATCTTTTTAATATGGTATCATATAGTCTACTTTTATAAGCATTTCATATCATCATTCATATCCAAATCCATTTCATGA
This sequence comes from Gymnarchus niloticus, assembly GCA_009936485.2. Taxonomy (NCBI): domain Eukaryota; kingdom Metazoa; phylum Chordata; class Actinopteri; order Osteoglossiformes; family Gymnarchidae; genus Gymnarchus; species Gymnarchus niloticus. Next base: position 21,616,604 of record JAACJT020000086.1, on the reverse strand, counting down.
GGTGTGTATGACCACGGATTTTGAATCAGATGCTCAGATAGCCTGTCAGAATTCTGTATATTCCATTTTATGATAATGAAGATGTTGATAATACATTGCTAGCAGAGCAGATTCTTTATATATGTATACATATATATATATATATATATATATATATTTATATATGCCATGTTGCTTTGCAAATGCTATGCATTTAGAATTTTTCCGAGTACGTTAAGCAGTGTGCTATACGCCCTATTATAGATCACCAGCCTGAAGTCAACAATAGTATCAACACGCTGGAGATCACTGGAGAACCTCCCCCATCACACCGCTGTGTTTCATCCCTTCATTCTTCAAGATTCTGGAAAAAAATGGACACTGCTGATGTATGTATTCTAATTTACTTCTTTAGGATGCTTCTGCTCTTTACCATCTAGGTGTGCCACTATATTTAATTTATGAGAACAATTCTCCACAAAACCAGCTATAATAATGCAGTTATTGTGAATGGTGTAAAAATTCCCAATACCACATTACACATTTGAATGTAAAATATCATCATATATTTTATAATAATATTACACAACCTATGAGAAGCGATTCAACTTTTGTGTGGTTTTTTTTTTCGCATTTTATTTTATTCAGAGAGCAAAACTGTTATCTGCTTGTCTTTAATACAATTATACCTTAACTTTAATGCTGTTGTGCTGATCCACTAGAACATCATAGTTTTGATTGTAAATAACTTCTGGTAGGAAAGATGTTGAACAATTCTAATCCACTCATGGGGACTTATTAAGTAATAGTAGATCTACAGCCATTTTTTCTCATGTATATCATGGTCAGACTGAAAATATTTTCTATGTAAAATATGGCTAGAATTGTGACTGTCTGTTGAAGTTATAAGTTGTTTTCTTTATATATATATATATATATATGTATATAAAAGCCTTCTGGTGTGTCCATGTTTATCTACTGACTCATCTTGTTCCATATCAAGAGAGTTGTAGGTGTTTTTTTTTTTCTTTTCAGATTCCTAGTTAGTTGATTTAGTTGTGAGCTGGAAACAAATATGTTTCAGTGCATCAGAACAGATGGGAGCTGTTTAGTGAGGGATGCTGAAGCGGCGTGATTGGTTTGTTTGTGGTTTTAGGGGATTACACATTCCTGATAGAATAGGGATATCCTTGAAGTTGATCTTCACTTCTTACACCTTGGAAGGTAGCATCTACAGTCCATTATACCCGAATACCAAATCAGCACTTCCAAATTTACTCCTTATAAACATTGTGAACTAGGGACAAAAAATAAAAATCGAACTGAAGAACGTGACAGTTAACCTCAGAATCTCACCTAGATGCTAAAGGCAGGTTTGCATAACCTAGACAAGATAGAAAACTTAATCTGACACAGAGAAATCCAAAGCTGACCCAATCAGGGCTCATATCTCTCATTTTATAGCCCTCAGATTGTGTTCTTCTGGATCGGGGCACAGAGACACTCACAGGGACCATCCTCAGCATTCCCAAAATGGACAAGTTATTGGCATCAATAATGCTTTGGTTGCAGGCAATATTTGAGGGTTGGGATCTGACAAACATCACGTGACGTTCAGAAAGAAGCCAAAGAGACCAGGTGGGGCAAGAAGTGAAGGTACACACAGATGTACCCACTAGAGAAACACAGTTTAACCGATTTTACAATGACACTTTCAGATAAAATAAACACCTTCCCAATACCTGATCTCTGGGGCGTGGGTGTTGGAGCCTTCCTCTCTGGTTGGTCAGGAGTTAAAGATCAGATGTATACACTTTGTTCCCTGTGTTATGCCTCATGGGTCCCTCACAGTAGTAGTGGGGCTCAAATCCTCTCTCACTTCCATGCTGCTGGACTACCTCAGGCCCACCCTCTGTAATACGATGCCCAGCTTGCCTTTAGAATGCATAGTCTTGCCCATTTATTAAGTTGGGAACTTTCTGAAACATGGTTTTGTGCATAATCCTTGGGTACATAATTTGAACCAGCCATGATCTGGTCAGAAATTTACTTTCACAACCATCACTATTGTGCTGCCTTAATTGGATGAGTAAGGACGAGGAAGGGGATTTTCCAAGGTTACACATAGCCTGCAGTTAGTTTTCGCTCAATATTCACCGGGCAGAGGAACTTCATGTCCCCTTGTGGTTTATAGATGAGTTATCAGTCAATGAAGACTCCCAACAGGTGATGGAAACTCCTCAAACGTATGTAAAACTTTCCAAGTTTTTATGCCTCAAGTATTAATATATTATTAATGGAAACTTGCAAGTCCCACAACTTGCCAGGTAAACTGTTGGATGAATAAAAAGAGATAAACATTGTTATATATACAGTATATATAATTAAAAAAAAATTCATTTAATTTAACTGAATATATACTATAGTTTACGTGATTTCTTACTAATACATAAATAATCAATACACAATATAATAGGTAAATATACGTTAACATAAGTAGCCTGCTGTTCCAAACAGTAAACCATGCTATTTATACATACATAAAATACATGGATGTGGTCATAATGTTCAGTTGCTGTTTGACATTAGACCAACTTAAATGTGAGGTAAGTCATCTTGAATGTGATGTTGTTGTGGAACGTGGTGGTATCTAGAAACAGCCACCATCCTGGGATTTTCATACACTATAGTGTTTAGAGTTAATAATAATAACAGTAAACATCCAGTCAGTGGCAATTCTGTGGGCAAAAACAATAATGTGAGAGGTTGGACTTTTTAAACCTATCAACTTCAGCAGTGATGTGTAGAGAAATTTCCCTGAACGCACAGCTCCAATACCCTTGCTGAGGTTCTGGGAGCCATATAGTCCTAGCTGGGTGCGTTTCATGAAGTGTCTACTGAGTGTACATTCAAAGCCATACACAACTAACCTCTGGACCCTGAGGTCCAGCTGTTGCTTACAAGTTTAACCACTAGATGGGTATATTAGAGCGTGTTCAAAGCTGAACCGTTTCTGCTGTTTCTTTCACACACCCCGGGTCGCAGTGAAACCCTTACCCTGACTAAACACTGAAGCGTGTTTACAGCTTTATATAGGCCAATTCATTTTTTATTTTTTTTTAGATTATTGAAAGCTTTATTGAGATTGTTCAATGATTGTCTAGCAAACAGTGCATTTATCAGACTAATGTAACCAACAATAACAATTAATGGTAATAATTGCATGCAAAGATGAAAGTGTTTAACAACGGGGAAATGAAAATTACTCATCAGCAAACAGATATGGTTTAACGTGTTTTTGTGTGTGTGTGTGTGTGTGTGTGTGGAGTTTGCAGGGTCTTCCTGTGCCCGTATTGCGTGGTTATATGTGATTAGATGTCATATACATACATATATGACATCCCATGCAGTGTGTACCCCAGCTAGTCTTGTACCCTGTGCATGAACAGACAATGATGTATTATCAGCCGAAGTTTTAATCGCCTTATTAAAAGTGGATCCTCAAAGTGACGCCTTCCGTAACCCTGCAAGTTCCACTTGTAATTAGGAGCTGACTTAATGAGATAGCCGTGCTCCAGCTGCCACCTCGCAGCACCATGGCGGTGCGACTCAGTGGTGACACTCTGCCGACAGACGGACGGACGGGCGGACGGACGGACGGACGGTCATGGTCCACCCTGAGAGGTACGTAGCCCTCCATGTTTCGGGAAAACCAGATCGTCCGAAGAGGAAACGGATTGTGTCGAAACGCTTCCCGAAACATGCTGCGGACCTCACATGGACATGTGGAGGAGAAGCTCTTGAGAAACAGCAACTTTTCAGAGAGTTGAAGAAGTACCGAACGGACCGCTCCGAGAACAGATACACGTACAGATGTTTCTCTTCTTTTCTTACAGATGTCCAGAATGAAACCATATAGAGCTGCCAGTGTGTAAGCCCAAGCCTTGGCGTCCCTTATGATCACGGTCACTCTTGGTCGGACAGCCAGCATGAGGAAGCCTAAAGGGGGTCGTCTGCGGATGTTCCTGGTCACCTCTCTTGGATCCATCTTCATCCTTGTGCTCTACTTCCAGAGCTCGGCACCAGGTAACTCTGTCCTGGACAGTGGTGGTGGTCAGACAGCAGCTGATCTGTTGGCTACCTTATACTAACATTCTAGTAACGTTACTTTCGGGGTTATTATATTCTTATAGGGGTTCATTATTATTGTTCTTATTGATTTTTATGAATACGATTTCACTTCTTATACGTTTTGACCCTGTTTCCAGCAAACGGGGAACGTTACAGGTACATTATAGGAACGTTAAGAATGCAATGAGAACGTTTGCTGGATTGGTTATTTTATGTTTCAACTACTGGTCTAACTGATCATGTAACTTGAGTAGAAGTTACTCAGTTGTTAGCTGGCTGGTAAAGCCATTGACACTATGGACATAAAGTACCGCTAACAAGAATTAAATGTAAAAATGACTGGACTGGACAAATGAGATATGTCTTTTCATGTAGCTCAAGTTTTGATACCTTTTAATGAAGTACCCAGTATTACCATACATCCGGTAATTAAATATTGCACTAGCTAAAATATTACTAAAGTATGTATAGTAATGTGTAATACACCAGTTTTTATATCCCACATCCCTGATAATCATGTCCTTGAATGACATGTGAGGTACAGTACAATATAAATGAACATAAGACATGCTCCTTTTCACGTCCTCAGATGGAAAGTCTTATTCTCATACGTAGCTGAAAATTTTTACTGTCTTCCTGATATGTACATCCGGCCTAGAAATCATCCAGGTTATAGTAACCCTTGCCCATCAAGCAATCGGTTTTGCGCTTACTGGTTTGGTGTGTAAATTGAATCATGTATATGGTGGGACAAGACCACTACAGTGAGTTAGGCCTTAGTGATGTTCTCTGTAGATATGACTGGAGATGACCTATTTTCCTGTTTGTGTTTCCTCTTTGATAACATTGCATTGTAGGGGCACACCTACATAATTTAACGTGGGTACTCTGTCTATGACAAAGACTGTTTTGAGCTGATTTTACTGGAAGAGAAAAGCTTTGGCTCCTGCATTACTTGCACAAAGTAACATTGAGTTATTTTGAATGACTTAGAATGACTTCAATCACTCTTTAGAACATCGTGAGCTGTTCATTTCTACTTTAAATTCATTGGCCTCCATATTTGTTACTGTCTGGTACATTTGTCATATGGGTATTTTGTAGAGTTCGGTATGTCTTAATACCGATGGTTTCTTCATTTTGTCTAAACAAAATGCAGAGTTATCATTTTTCGTGTGCAGTTGGTTGGTATTGTATTTATTAAGAAAATAATTCTCTGGTTTTATGGCACATACTGTAACTCCCCCCCCAAGAATCCATAAGAATCTTCATTCCTCTTTTTTGGCTCTGAAGTTTCCATTTCTTCTCATGGCTGTGGAAGAGATGGATGGTGGGAGGCAGGGAGAGATAGAGAGGGGTCAGCATGGGGTCGGCATCCATGCCTCAGCAGGAAATGATGAGCCTGGAAATATTTGTCCAGGATGATCAAACCGTGATGACCCACATCCTGGTGGAAATTGTTCATACCTGATTGGAGGCTAACTATGCCATTCATTGTGGACAAATCCTCTGGTGCTTTCTGTAATGAAAGATCCACTCCTCTAGCTATAATAATGCATACACATCACATTCACTCAAATCCTAAAGTTTAAGTGAGGTACCTGTAGCACTTAATTACCACAATTGAAACCTGAGTTTGGCAACGATGGCAATCACAACCTTTTTCCTGCTTTTGTTTTTTTTTTTCCTTTTGGTTACATGGTTGCTCATTGGGTAGCACTGTTACTTGGCACCATAAACTGTTGAAATTGCTTTGTGTGTTTAGAGTTTGCATGTTCTCCTCAGGTTTCAGTCAGCCGTGCTGCAGTTCAAGTACGTGCAGTAACGCTAACTGAAGTCTCCAAATTGACACTGGTGAATGTGTGTGTGTGTGTGTGTGTGTGTGTGTGTGTGTGTGTGTGTGTGTGTGTCTTATGAGGTATTAACATCATATTCAGGGTGTACCCCAGCGATGTGCTCTTTGCTGTCTGGGGTAGGTTCTAGGCCCCCTGTGGCCCTGTCCAGAACAAGTTCTTTGAAGAAAGATGGATGGATTGTTGTATTTTTCCTGTGTTTTTTTTTTTTATTGTGGCTATCTGTGGTATTACCTTTTTTGGATATCGTCATTTCATACTATCAAGTGCTCTGTAGTCAACTTAATACCCCGCATTACAATTTTAAATTGGCTTCATGAAATTGTCATTTGCAGTGTGGGCTCAGTGTCTGCGTGTCATTAAGTTCCTCCACAACTACCTCAGTATCTGGATCTTTCTCCACTAACTAAAATTAAGGGTGGGAGGGAGTTGCATTTTGAGAGTGAGGATATAATGAACTGCAGCTTTACAAATCAGTTCGAGCTCAGTAGTGTCTTTAATGGCCAGCTTTATCGTCCTGAGTTGTTTATTATTTCAGCTCATATGTGCCAAAAGAACAAATGAGCCTATATGAAAATACCAAGAAAAAGGCAAAATGATTGTATGTGGTGCGTGTAAGTTAGTTTCTATCCAGCATTCACCGGGCAATGAATTTTCTAATAACCAATAATCCTGATCAGGGTAGTGGGGTGCGTGGAGCCTCTGCCATTCAAGTAGTGCGCAAGGTTGGGGTCCACCTTGGATTTAATACCATGGACTTGCTCCAGAAAGTGGGTTTAAGAAAAAGTATAGTCAAACCTATACTTTAATGATTGGAAAAATTCTGGGTGATTCTGAGAATTGATAAATCCCAGGGTCAAGCTTTCAGTTTTCTCCAATCAGAATTCAGGTTTTATTGTAGGATAGCCTATGTTAAACTTGCTTTCAGGAGAGGGCTCCAGTACTTCTTTGGGCAAATACAAACATAATCATACACCAAAGGCAATTGAGAGACACCATTTAGCATTACTGCGTGTCTTTGGATTACGGAAGGAAGCTAGAGTACCGAGAGGAATCCTGCACAACGTGGGGAGAATATAAAAAGACATGCATAGAATGGAACTGGGAGTCAAACCCCCGACCCCTTAGGTATAAGGCAGCAGTGCTAACCACTGAGCTTCCATTGTCTGGTAAAATCATTGTAAAATTCCACACACTCTCAGGGTGCCTGCAACCTCCAAACTACACAGGTACCATCCTGGTCTAAATGTCTTGAACACACAGTAGATCTCTTCAAATCTCAGAACAGGGGTAGCAAGGTGGTCTTATGTAGTCCTTCAGCTGCGGGGGGCGCAGGTGAGCCTGATCTTAGTGCTATACAGTCACATGATTATTGGATATTGCATTATGGTTTAAATAGGATTACAACCATGTTCCTCACCGTGGCAATGTCACATCATTGAGGAGCTGTAAGCACATCTTGAGTAAACTGGTCCAGTCTTTCATGTATTCAGTGATCTTCAGCGGGGCCAAAGCATCCATCTCGTCTTCTAGACTTTTCTATTACTTCAGCCCTCCACTCTTTTATAAAAAGGAAAGACTCACATGGACATTGAATGTTATTGAACCACTGGTCAAGAAAAAAAGCAGAATTAGTTTAGTGGCTTGTAAACTCGTTCGTCTGGATTTTGCGGCGTCACAGACCACTAGAAATGGTGAAGCCGGCAAACAATGAAAGGAAGAAGATCAGCGTGGGGTGTACACGCAGGAGCTTAACGGCACCATTTCAGATGGTTTTGCACCGTTGCGCAAACTGGAGATTTGGTACACGAATGGTGTCATTCCTGACTCAGTTATGCCCACTGGGAGTTGCCTTCTTGCGTCCTGACAGGGGATAAGGGAATAATTTTACTGTAGCATTTGCTGCATGAATCCCTTGTTGCACAGTTGGCAGCTGGAATATGTGCCAGGTGGACATAAGGTAGTGATTAGATACAGATCAGAATGTTGTACGTAATGCTGTTCACCGTGGGATGGCTTGGCGGCTCGACATGCCAGAAGCGTGTTTGGTGACTAAACTGGATCTATCAGATCCCTCCCAACCTTTTCTTCCATTTATTCCATTTAATTTTCTCTTTTTAATGCTAGCAGCCGTTATTAGCAGAACAACGTCATTAGAAATCAAACAAGAGTGCCAATCAGGCACATTTTTCTGTACTGCAGCAGGAGAAATTGCATAATAAAGAAAATTCCTGCCTCTTGTTTTGTCCAATTAAGAACTTGCTCTTGCTCATGCATTCCGTCCCCACTGTCTTCCTGCCCCCCGGCTATCTTACGGTCAGCATGTTCTCTTCTCTCTCCTCTGCATTGGGCTACCACCTTATGTAAATAAACCTTTGTGTTCTGTCGTATCCAGGCACATGCTGATATCGACCATGGGTCAGGTGGGATGGGGGCAGCACCCTTCAATTTTTGCCACCGCCCGCCCCGCTGGCTCCCCTGGCAGTGTACGTACTTTGACCTTTAAGGACTTGCAGATTAAAGTCTAGAGATGCTCTCGCCCTCTTTAAAACATTAACGGAACATCCATTTTCCGCCCTTAACCAGAACCAAAACTGCGGAAGTGTGCCTTTCAGCTGGCAGTAAATCATCTGAGTTAGGAGGAGGAGCCAATATCACTGCTCCAGTTCTGCTTGACTCAGAACCAGAGATAGGGGATCACCGCTGTACCAGTCTTTTCACAGAATTTGTTTTATACTCGTCTATAAAGTATGTAATGAATTTCTTTTTACTTTACTGTGGGACATAAGCCTGTGTGTGGATGATGCAGCAAAGGTTGTCAATAGCTTTGCTACCAGACGCCGTTTGTGCATGTTTCCGTTACTGAAATCACAATAGCACCAGTATTCATTTGCGTTATCTTTCCCAGAATGCACCTCCAGAAAATGCTGACGGGTGCTGTTTTGGTGACGTGTTCGTAGGCGTCTTTCCGTTTGCTTGTATCACCTTCAGTTTCCGGTCCAAGCATCATGCTGAACAGTTCTGCTTTGCTTCAGCTGGAAATAAATGAAGATTTCCTCCTACGGATTGTATTTCTTTCTTTTAAATGCAGCCAACAGAAGCTTTGAAATATAACAATTGAGTATGGGTTTTCTCAGGGATTTGTCCCTGATACATCAGTCATTGATAAAATAGGGTGTGAAATTAGTCTTTTAATCCATCCTTTTTATAGAGTCTTAGTTATTGATACCTTGGGTCATGCAGTGTCTTTAACCTACTGTTGATATAAATCCCTATTATTGAACGTGATGTTCTCTAAAATTGATTTTCAGTGCCCTGAAGTCCTCTCGAGTTTGGTATTTAGAAGGAAGTAAACTTAAATGAGATTTTGAATTTTAATTTTTCTTTTCATTTTAGCTTAACAAGGGGAAAGTCCTTGTAGCTATCCGTAACTATACTCTGCATTAAGAAGGTCATTGGGGGCTGCCTGGGTTAGTCTGGGATGTTTACTGGATGGCCGGTTGTTAGACACGTTTGGGGATTAACAAATATGGCTGGGATATATTGTTGTTGTTGTTGTTATCTCCCTTGACACTTTAAGTTAGAGTTGTCCAGTCGCTACATCCCATAAGCCCTGGACGTGGGACTGCCTGATTCATCAGAAGAGAACAAAGATGAGCTACCTTCTGCGTGGAGCCATTCTGTGCATTTTTCTCTTGATCCGCTTCCTCCATACTTAGACAGTGATGGGGGCCCCACAGCTGCCTGGATGTCTGCCTTTGGTCTATTAAGTAGAATTCCATCCCACATATAGCGTACATGGATGCACATGTCCGCACACGTGCACACTTTTTCATGTGCAGCTGCCTTTCTGTAACGTGTACTCGCTTGTGGGCTCGGAGAATGGCTTCACACCCATTAGGAATCTTCATGGGTCGATATGAAAGACACAATATCCAGAAAGATTGTTTTGGTCCCTCAGCTCCATTGCGGACAGGGGGTGTCACCAAGCAACAATCTCTAAGAATGTCTCTCGGAACTGTAATTTAATTTACCCTTGTTGACTGGAAGAAGAATAGAAAAGCTAGCCATACAATATATGCTTGTCAGCAGAGTAATCTGCTGCCTCTCAGCCTTTTCCTAGCTAATTTCCCTTCTGGACTCAGCACTGTCTCATACGGGGGCCTCAGTGGTAATGTCATGTTCATCCTACTTGGCAGTAGCTCGCCCGGCTCTCATCTGGCATGCAGCTTCGACTCATTTGAAATTCTGCTGCTCGGTCACATGTGCCTAGATGTGCTGACTCACTCAGGCAGATTGACGTAGCTCTGAGAGTACTACGGCACACTTGCAGACAGCCAGGCTGGAGGCCGTACAAAAATTTTCACCTCAGTGCTGTACATGCAGTCAGAATGGCACATGGAATCAAACCGGGGCTCTGAAAGGAGAGCCGGAGAGCTGGCTGCCGTTGGCACAGGAGCAAAACACAAAGGGCGTGCCAAGCTGGACAACGCGCATCAGTGATGACAGCCAAGGGCATCTGTGGCAGTGCTGATGCTGAAACCCTGACATAAAGAGCAGGAACATCTCAACATGGGACATGTCCTGCTGTAGTTGGCCCTACATTTCCCTGCTTGCACTGCAGCAGTAGTGAGGTCAGCATGATGAGGAATCTTACCACTCTTTATAAGCTTTAATTTATATAGTAACTGTACGGGTACACATCATTTATTCAGAATTAGACGATATTTTCCACTTAAATGCTATACTGTTCAGTATACCGACTTTCACGTACTACTGTTTAGTGATAGGACAAATGAGGCTTCACAACTTATGGTGGGTGGGACTAAACCACAGCAACCAATCAATGCTGGCTATCCCACCCACCATGGGGTTTGAATGCTCATTTAGCACCATCATTGATTGGTTAGTTTGGGATGGTCCCACCCACCACTAATTTTGAAGCCTCATTTGTCCCATCACTAGTATTCCTTTCTCTAAATTTAAAGCATTTATAAAATTAATTCTTGGTGATAAGTTTTATTTATACTACTTGGTGTAGTGTTGAATAAATCTGAAGGATTGTGCAGTATGTCTGAGTTTCGTAAACACTTTGTTTCATAATGCTAATAATCTGCACTATATTAAACCTTGACATATGTTAGATTGTCGCAGGATGGACAGTCAGTGAGAATGAATATTCACTGATTGTTCAGTCCCATGATTGCAGCACCTGGGATTTGACCCAGCTCCACGCTTGGCGCCTGACAACAGGCATGGTGAAGATGGCTTATTAAGCACATTTTCAATCAAAGGTGGCTGACACTCAAATGTAGATGCCCATAGCGTTGGATGTGTGGGTGTCGCATAGCGGTGTCCGGAAAAACCTAGTCACAGTTAGTGCTGGGACTGGCCCTGTGTGGAATCTATTAAAGCCTAATGACCACAGCTGGAAACTGTTAGCGAACGTAAATTGAAGAATGAAAAACCATTGGATGGATGATCTCTTTACACACAGACACTTTTTAAATGTTACTGCTGTTGCTGACAGTTTTGTGCACATGTGGGGGAGGACCAGTGTAATAAAGATTATACAACAGCATTGGCTTTGTAGCCCAGATCGACCAAATGATTTGACCAAGTAAGAATGCAGAAAGGCTTACACTTCACAGTTTCTGTCAGAGGGCAGGGGATAACAGTGAGGACGGTGCCGAGAGAGGCATTCCAAAACATAGGAGTTTCTTCCAAGTTTTTATTTTGGAAGGAGTGCTGTGATGTGAGCGCATGTTTACTGACATCTCTGTGGAGATATGTTCAGTATCTGTTAGAAAACCATTAAGAGCTTCAGCCTCTCATTCTTACAGATGATACCGTGTACTTCTGCTCTGCTTGCTTCATTCCATTAATACACAGCAGACCAATAAAAAAAAAATAGATGTGATAATGCAGAATCGAGTCCAACACACACATTTCGGGGCATAATTTGTCTGAAAGCCTCTGAAGGGGGTGGTGGAAGGTCTACGTTCGGCACTGGCACACATTTTCTCCCCGTGCAGTCGTGCTGCACTTGAGCGCCTTTGAAGGAGTCATAGAGGGTCAAAGGAAGGCGCTCAGCTTCGTCTCCTCTGCCAGCTGTGGTCCCTCCCTTCCTTTCCATTGCTTTCCCGGTCTCTGGAGATGCAGCCTCATTCAATTCAAGAGGTGCAGGGAACCCATGTTCTCCTCCCAAAAGGAATGCACTGGACCATACCAGGAGGTGGGGGTGCACTGGTGGGTAACATGATGGAAGTCTTAGAAATCTGGGAAATGGGACAAAGGGCAATAAGGAAAAAGGAACCCCTCACATTCCCTCTAGCTTAGTAAGTAAATGTCAGTTGATTATTTTTCCCGGGTTGAAGTATAATGTCAGTGTTCATTTGCTTTCTTCCTTGTGTCTGAGACAGCAGTAGTATTTTGTATTTATAGGCTTGTCTGAAAATTTTCAAATTTTAGGAAATCTCACCCTCACCAGTGCGACATATTCAAATCTTGTGGATCTTCTGTACTGTTTTTGGTGAGTGGTCAAGCCAGAGGCATTTTCCTTAGTCTCTGGAGCTCATTAAAGAAAAATGCTAAAGAATATGGCCTTTGGGGAATGAGGCTCTGCATGGCCCTGCCTCTCACAGAAACTTATAGTGAGGAAGGGTAAAAAAAGTATGCATTACTTCTTGTGACTCAAAACCAAAGTCTGTCTTTATCACATCAGACAAACTAGTAATTCAGGCTTCTATCACCATTAGACAAACTGAAGGATTTCTGGTAGAGTTGTACAGAATGGAGTTGGAATGGATCTCTGGGCCAATAGGAGAGCCCACTTATTTATTGTTTACCGCAAAATCAATAAAGTACTAGCTTATGATATTTTGTTAAACATTTTTGCAGGTTGACATCTAGAGACAGGGCTTCCTTCAGAAATGTTTAGTCTGGAGCAAAAGGAAGGAAGCAGATTAGGAAATCATGAGCGATTGATTAGAACTGTTGTATTCTATATTGTTTTCATGTGAACAAAAACAGTGAGCTTTTCTAAAATTTCATGAACAGAGAATTTTTTAAAGCTATTATTTCTAGTTTGAATGGTTCCTATTCTGACATAATGGCAAACGTATAACACATTCCTCTAACTCACTGATATTTTTTGATTTCTAGAAAATACATTGTTTGCTTCAGCCGTTCTGTTTCTTGTCATTTTACTGTGTGTTTTAAGATCATGGTTCTGCTGAATGACCTCCAGTCTTCTAAGGAACGACTCGAAGAAAGAGCCCTGTGGATAGTCTAGGGGATCTTAGCTCTGCATGTACTTTACAGGTCCACGTTCTCCACAGGGGGAGATGTTCTTTTAGGGAACCTGCTGTTCCCCCCCATGCTACACTTTCATGCTCACTATTAGCATGTACAGTATTATTTCCCTTATGCAGGAGTACTGACGTGAGTCTATCAAAGACAGATCGTACAGTTATAGCCTTATAGCCTTTATATTGTCTGTGAGCTTTGGAGAACTGTGCTTTGTATTTGAATGATGCTTCATCCTGGGAGGACAACAGTATGTCTCTATATGGATATTATTTCATTATCTATAGAAATCCACTTGGATCCCTGTTGAATCTAATCTTTTCTAACCTTGAGATCATCCGCAGTTCAGAAATCTAAGAGAAGTGAATTGTGTCACAAATATGTCATGAATAACAGACTCTGTTGAACTTGAGCTTCAGTAAGTAAGGGTGATCTCCCTGATTTAAAAAAAAAAATAAAAACTGCAAACTTGATTAGGATTGCCGATTTAATTGAAATTTCTCACTTAAATTACCCCCGTCATGGAGCTGATGATGCTACAGGTTTGCAGACTTAACCCATTGTGTCCAAGTTGCCAATTTTTCTGCGTGTGCATGCAGTCCTAGCCTGAGTATCCCCCTGCTTTCTACTCTGTAATGCCCAACATACCTGTAGGCTCACTGTGACTCTTTGCTGGATAAGCATTTAAAAGCTGGATGGATATTATGTAGTGTGTTCAAAGTTTCTCTTTCATGAAAACTTACAGATCAGATGGCACTGAAGTCAAAAGACAGAATATTATAGATCGTTCCAAGGTTTCCCAAGCCTTTTTCTCATTAATCTACCTGTATCACCTTTGGTTTTTAAAGTCACAAATCTCCTAGCTTTCAGCTCCTTCCACAGCCAAAGAAATTTGGTTGTTATTCATGAAATTTCTCATCTGAAATGTGGTCAGACACTTCATCAGATAGTCTAATTATCAGACTTTGCCATTGCCGTGCTGGTGGATCACTGTGAATCTATAAATGATACATACCGTTAGGTTGTTGCTGTTGTTAGGCAAAGGCCCCCTTTCTTATTTCCCCCATCTATAACTGAGATTACATCTGCCTTTGTGGTGAGCAGATGTTGGGTAATAGCTGCCTTTGATCACATCTTTCTCAGTACCCGACCAGTAATAGAAAAAGAGCAGATTCTGTGAAAGCCCATCTCACTCAGCTGCATTCAGAAGTAACAAATGTATAACGGTTGAATTTCAAGTCATTGTGGCTTGGGCAAGTTTCATGATAAACTGACAAACCTCTTCCTCTTTTTTTCCGAACGGGTAACTTCCTTTAAAATACGTATTGTGCACCAAACTCGTTTTGTAGAACTATGACTGCAGTCATCATTTTTCTAGAAGGTTCGGAAATGCCTAACATCAGTATCAGCACAAATGGGTATTGTACATTTCTGTGGGCAACTGTAATACTTTTATGACAAAATCATTCTGATTTATCAGTCACTGAATACTTTGTTTTCCTAATAATAAAACACCCAGTTATGAACGAATGAATGAATGTGGAAATTGGGAAAAATTGATCATTTCCATTCTCATTGAAGGGCCCCCTTTACAGTTCCAATAATCCCTTGTACTCTAAGATTCCCACCCTGTCCTTTTCGGACTACAAAGGGAAACAAGTTGATCAGCTCCAGTCAGAAGGATTCCTGCCATCTCGTCGAATACAGTTCCTCAAGAAGAATTGACAACTGTAACCCTGAAGCTGTGGCACGAAGGAGACTAACGTGGGCTGAAATAGCCTTTAGAAAGCAGGATACATTCTACAGCATGCCAGGGACAGTGTGCCGTTGGGCCGTAAACGGCATTGTGTTGGATACACAACACTGAGTAACTTCTTAAGGAAAAAGCAGCCCACAGATGAAAGCTAGACAGCATACGGTGTTGCACCAGCTGATTCTCTCTCCTTCTCAGGGGGCTTTCATTTCAATGGCTTTCAACGCCTGACTTCTCTCCACACAATTTAAAACGCCATGTGTTATTTCAGCACTGCTAATTAGAGGAGAAAAGGAAGAACAAAAGAGAACAATTACACTTCATTAAGGTGTTTTTAACATTTTATTTTTGATTGACGGCACCCCTGTGATGCAGCGTGACAGCTGAAGAGTTCGGCACAGCAGTTTTGTTAAACTTTTAACACGGTGTGCAGCACAGAGCAAAATGGCCATCGTCTTGCTTCCCCTCCACGTTGAGAGGCCGCCCTGTACGTTCCACCCTAGTTAGGACCCTTACCCAGACAAGCTGCTGGCCTGCAAAGTCAGGGAAGAATGTTTACAGACTCCCTTCCCATGTGAATTGGGTTTGAAAGGTGACGAGTCACTGGATGCTCCTGCCTGGTGATACCTGAGTGAACAGGTACCCAGTAAGGAGAAATGGGTACTTGGGTAAAAAGACAGTCAAGTCTTAGTCTACCAAGTCACGGATCAGTATCTGAGAAGCTCAGGGTTCATCCCAGTGAGAGAGGTGCTTACCCCAGATTGCTCCAGTTAACAGCTATTTGAAAGCACATGGCTTACATGTCAACCTATTCACACTCAAAATAGTGAGATCTGCAATTGAAAACCAGTGAAATAGTGAGACAAAAAATGTAAGCGGCGGTTTGAAAAGCATGAGATCTCATTGGCATTTACATCTTATGGCCATGAGGTGCCAGACAACGGTGAAAACCTTGAAACTCATGGGCGAACCGTGGAACTTGTCATATTTGACATGAAGCTGTAGAAATTTTGTACAAAAAGGTATCAAAGATTTGCATGAATGCTTGACACTTGGCAAGGCCCTAGGGGTCATGCACCATTAAACTGTGTCTGTGTGTTTCCTGCCGCAGAGCCTGGTGGAGGTACGCGGGGGAACTCTGGAAGAAGCCCATTGCAGACTGAAACCGTCCAGGTGAGCCGCATTAGCTGCTTCTTTCAGAGCACAGCCACACTGTAGCCCTGTTCCCATTCTCCCACTCAAATCTAGAGAGGTCGTGTGCCTACAGGCATTCACAATACACTCACCGTCACCTGGTTCTGTGGTTATTACATAAGAGGTTAGCTAGGGGAGGAGATGCAGGGCCCAGTGACTGATGGAGCATCAAAGCCTATGTCCTTCACAAGTAGCCTCTAGCGAAGAAAGGCCCATTTTTACACACACACACACGGCAGTACGTGGGCAATGGCAAATGATGTAACGGCTGAGGTGTCAGTTCCTCTGAACTGCTTGTCAGTTTTGACGTTTCAAATGCTACGGTTCCTGTACCTCACATACTGTTCAGCTATATGCTCTTTACAGTTGGCAAAAAGCAGAACCCAACACAGGGGTTCACTAATGTTCTCAAAGTAATTAGTTGAGTAATTTAGTTATTACAGTTTCCTTCTATGCTTGTAATACTAAATAGGTTTCTCTCTACTGTCCGTAGTACTCAGTTACAACCTAATTTTCCCTTTTGTTCTCACTATCATCACAGAGTAGTTTCTGGTGCAAACCCTAGTGACCGTGGAAGCTGCAGTTTTGCCTTTCAGATGAGACTATCAGAGCTTCCTAGCAAATGTATCGGTAGTGGTTAATCTGTGTGCTCGTCATCCAGGAAGAAAAGACTTACCCAAAAGCGGTTATCAGAGAGAGATGGTAAGAGGGACCGCTTGAAACAGGAAATGGTGTTATGTAAGGAAAAACTTGTCTCCTAGTAGTTCAGCACACACTCCTTCAGAATGTTTTCTTCCTGACAGTTGTTTTTTTTTTTTCTTCTCCTTTGCTCCTGTTTCTGTTTTCCCTGTTTCCTTGCTAATCCTTGCTGCACTCCTACCCTGCCCTTACTACTGACCTTCTGAATGACCCCCCCCCCCAAATTTCCTGCTTTCCGGGTCCAGCAGCCCAAGCTTTTGGCGGTGCAGGCGGCTCACAGAGGCCGCCAGGAGCTGCTGGAGGCTGTGTGCCGCTCCCACACCAGGAAGCGGCGTGTGCTCACCCCGGAAGATCTCCGGCACCTCATCGTGGATGACCAGCACAGACTGCTCTACTGCTATGTGCCCAAGGTAGCCTGCACCAACTGGAAGCGTGTCTTTATGGTGCTAACCGGGAAGGGGCGCTACAGCGATCCCATGAAGATTCCCGCCAACGAGGCCCATGTCCCCGGCAATCTCCGGATGCTCTCTGAGTACTCCAACCCTGAGATTAACAAGCGCCTGCGTAACTATCTAAAATTCATCTTTGTGCGGGAGCCCTTCGAACGCTTGGTGTCTGCCTACCGCAACAAGTTCACCCGCAGCTACAACACGGCCTTCCACAAACGCTACGGTACCGCCATCATCCGCCAGCACCGGGCCAATCCACGGCCGGAGGCCCTGGAACGTGGCGACGATGTCACCTTTGAGGAGTTTGTGTACTATCTGGTTGACCCACGCACGCAGCGGGAGGAACCTTTCAACGAGCACTGGGAGCGGATCCACTCCCTCTGCCACCCCTGCCTCATTCACTACGATGTGGTGGGAAAGTACGAGACGCTGGTGCAGGACTCACACTATGTGCTGCGGCTGGCCGGTGCTGAGAACGAGGTGCGTTTCCCCACCACCGACAAAAGCACCAGGACCACAGGGGACATGACGGCCCAGTACTTCCGTAACATCAGCCCCTTCTACCAGAGGAAGCTCTACAACCTCTACAGAATGGATTTCCTACTGTTCAATTATTCCACTCCATCGTACTTGACATTCAGCTGAAGATGGTTTTATAAATTTAACTGACTGTCCCTTTATTTATAATGGTGTATAGGTGATATAATATTGTAATTCTGAAATTCTATGCCAAGGTCTTCATTGGACCAGGACAGCAATTAACTTTGAGTTACTTTAAAGCGGACAAATCCTTACTTTCGTCGTTACCTGTTTGCCCATGACACCTTACCTGGTCAGGCTCATCATGGGCATGGTCCAGTCAGGAAATTTAGGAACTCAAGTAGTTACTTGGACACACACACAATAAGACGTCTCCTTTCTCATACAAACAAACATAATGTTTACCATGAGGTTTTTCTGTTACTACGTACATCACAGTATAAACAATACAGCTGAGGTGAGCTTAAATTATTTTGGAGGACTTTTAGTGTTCCAGTATTGGGAGAAAC
Source organism: Gymnarchus niloticus (assembly GCA_009936485.2). Taxonomy (NCBI): domain Eukaryota; kingdom Metazoa; phylum Chordata; class Actinopteri; order Osteoglossiformes; family Gymnarchidae; genus Gymnarchus; species Gymnarchus niloticus. The sequence goes on along the minus strand of JAACJT020000086.1, from coordinate 21,598,189 downwards.
ACAGATGTTCATCCAGAAGTTGCCATGCATGCTCTTTGGTGTCATTCTACACTTTCAAATCAGTTTATATGGTCTTTAGTTTATGAGAGAATACTAATACATTCAAGTCTAAGTATCATCATGGAGCAACAAAACTGCTGCTTGTAGCCACAGGGGGGCAGTACTGTTAATAGATGAGATTGGTGAGGAGCTGTGGACCCCCTGGCATGGCTGTGGGTACAGCAGACCCTGTTGCATGGCTGCCTGGCCATGTTATTTTGGTACTGCAAGTGCTTTTTGTGGACAGTATTAGGAGCTAAAAACACTGTCTGCTAAAGGTGAGGTCTGAATCACAGACCAAGGAGAGTAAGTGCAATGATCTGTGGATAGAATAGTATGACCTATGGAGAGGAACAGTGTGGTCTCCTGGCTGCAGCTCATGGAACTTCCAGTCTCATATGCTTCAAATGGCTCAGTTTAGGAGATATTACTGAGATACTGTGAATATAAACTTAAATGCACTAGCCAAGAAGAAAAAAAAAAAAAAAAACTTCTTTCTGGAAACCAACTGGATACAGGTGTAACTAGGATAGGAAGATTGTGTTAGAGAAAGGAAATACAATTTAAACGTGATTTTTCTGAGAAGCTTGAGAAAGCAAAAGTGATACTGAACTGCTCCACGAGCAGATAGAGTTTGCGGTACCACACCGTGACCCACCTACCAAAGGGTGCATGTGGACGTACCGTACTGCGTGAAGCTGAATGAACCGTTTAAACAGCACTGTGGCATTTCTTTTAAATAAAGTGGATCAGACAGTTCTGGCACCCCTGAAACCCCCCTCCCCACTGCCTCAACATCATTGGCTTTTGTATCGAGTTTCACTTCTGCTAAAAATTTCACAAGTTTGTCAAGGCTGAAAATGGTTTTCACGTACAGCACCAAAAAAACTGAATTTGTGCAGAGGCATGTACCATCACCTTGAATTTTATTTTAGTCAAAGAATACAGAAATGAATCACGAACAATGCTAATGAAATATGTTATTCAAACAGCACAGTGAAATTGGAAGATTTCTCCTCCCTGCTCTGAATGCTTATAGAGACCATTAGCAAATACACAAAAAACGGTGACACATGAGGTAGACAAAAATCCGTCTCTACTTTACTCTGCAGCAGACACGTTAACACATTTGTCCCCACCAAACCCAATCCTGGCAGAACAGTTCGAGTGGCAGTTTTGTTTTGCACCTAAAGCATTAAACTGAACTAATAATTTAACATAATCCATCTCTCTGTACTGAGGCTGTTAGTAGTTTAAAGAGAGTCGGAAAGTCCACACACACTGCGATTGCCTCTTCAGTCCAAAGCGACTCTGCAATTAGACACGTACACAGTTGTACATTTCCTGAATGAAACGCTGTTCTCTAGGATCTGACCCAGCAAGTTTCTGATGACAAATCCAGTACTGATTCGAGCCAACAACCAATGGGAATCCTCCTCTGCTTTATAGATGTGTTCACAGCAGGCAAGCATTAAGAGACAAAGGCTTGACCAGTAAAGTCCGGGAAAATAGTTAAATTACTAATGACTAAGCAATTTGCCTTTAAAGGCCATTAGAGAGCTTTAAAATAAATACACAGCTGTAAAAAAAAAAAAAAAAAAAACAGAAAAGCATTGTTAAATGACTGACGAGCTTCTCCTGGGAGCAACGTCTGCATGCAGATTACTGCATTAATTACAAAATGTTACACTAATATTTGACAACAAGTGGTAACTAAGGCAAGCCTTGGGGCATTTTACACAGCACAGATTTGTTGCATCCTGGGCAGACATACAGACACCCGTGCATATGCTGCAGGAAGCCTCGTGAAGCGGAACCCAGCATGACACACAGAGTCAGACACGGCCTTCAGGAAGGCCTGACTTAAACATCCAGGAGAAAACGTTCAGACAAGATTACAATGGGTCCCAGAGATGAATCACAGATACGCAGTGACAAAAAGGATGAAAACATACCAGAATGGTTCATAAAAGGCCCCACGTGTCACAGCCCGTGGCTGCACACTCTACGTGGGTGTGTAAAATTCATTTTATTCAATTTTTGTAACTTGGCTGGTAAAGGCAACAGGACCTAGTTCGAGATGACGGACGTCCTCCACACAAACCACTAAACTCGTCTCTCTGACCTCCAAGCCGCTGCCGTGGCCTGGTCGGACGATCATCGCGGGGGAGCCCCGGAGGTGAGGGTGAGAGGGCCGTGCTCTGTGCCCCCTTCAAAGTCCCACCTCCTTGACCAGCGCGACTGTGCGGAAGCAGAGCGCCAGGAGCCCCGTGCCCAGCAGATCCCCCAGCGCCGTCAGATACGGGATAGAGAAGTTGTCTGGGTCCAGGCCACGCCGCCACATAGCACGCACGATGAGATCTGCCACGTACAGCAGGATCCCCACCTGGACATAGAACACCACCTGTCACGTTAAAACCCTCACAAATTATCCTGTGCCACACCGGGTTTTTCAAAACGCAGGACTTGCTCAGACACGAGTCCCAAGCATCTGTTGTCAAACAGCCAGCGGGGTTCAGAAACAGCCCGAGTCAGCCTGGATGGCAGCGCACTAAAGTGGTACGCATTGTTTTGGATTAACCAGAGGAAATGCGGGCTGGCTTGTGCGGCAGGTGCCTTCCGTGAAGGAACACCGTAGGAAAAAATCTGCAGTGGGTCCAACAACAGATGTAATATATTTAGTGCATATTATGTATTCCCTGTGATGCCGACCAGAATAAGAGACTAGATGATGGATGGATAATATACAATGTATACCAGCAGAGGCACATAATGGGCTAGATTAACGCTTAGAATCTTTCTGCCTTTTCTGTTCTAGTGGCGATAATAAAAATGCAAGGTTGTGTCGGGCCTCTCGTTATCAGCAGTAAAGTCAGCGCTCGACACAGGAGTGGGTGTGGCCAAGTAGGCCAGCCTGCTGGCGTGCGCAGTGCTGCGTGTATACCTGGAGCAGAGCTGCGCACAAGTAGCAGGAGGTGAAGGTGACGCTGATGGCGGGGTGGCCACCCTGCAGCAGGTAGATGGCATAGAGGAACACCAGGTGACCAGGCACAACTAGCAGGAACAGGACTCTGGCCGATTTGGAGTTGACACCTGCAGGCATCAGCAAGAGGCGCATAAGGGGGAACCGGTTCAAGCCTGCTTGGTTCGAATCAAATGATACTTCAAACACTTTCCAAATAAACTTAAGCTAACAATTCACATCCTATCTACTCATACCTGTGCTTCCTGGGACTGATTCCAGGCTCATTGTGATTGGATGAGTGGAGTATAAAATGGATGCATGAATGGTAACAATAAAAGTTCAAGATCAAATCGACAAGCAGACAAAAATGACTGCTCAACTGTTTAAGAGTTTCTGCTGAGGAGACATCTGAGGTCTTTTTCTGAGTCCAAACATGGCCTTAATGTTAATTATGGCATAAAATATCACACTTTGGTATTTGAAGTCCTAAAAACTTCATCTTAAAAGGGGTGTTTTGTAAAACAACAAAAAAATGTATTTTGGATAACAATGAAAAACCGTTATCAAGTGACCATCGGAATTCAGATGTGAGACATTTGATCCAGGTGTAGGAGCAGTTCTCCCAGGTTCTGAACCGGTACCAGGTCCAGTCGCCGATGACTACCTGCGGAGAAGAAGGTGACGCAAGGGTTGGGCCAGTGCTGTCGCATCTTGTAGGGTAGGACTCCTGGGACACTCCAAAAGTGTAAGTATGTTGAGATACGACTGGCCTGAATGGCCACCAGGTTTCCTCCCACGCCTGGAAGGGAACAGGACAGACCAGTTTTAGATTAATGAGACTGTCATGCCGACCGTACAGCAGTCACATGTGTGTGGATGCCTGCATGTACCAGCAAAGGTTCATACAAGTACAGGGCAGGAATGAGCTCATGTACACGTAAATGAAATGCAAACGAAGTACATTATTCATTGTATTGTTTCTCCTCTCTGACACCTGGCAGCCATGCAGGGTGTGCAAATGCCCTTTGCTTTGCTTCCTGGGAGGAGCTCCATTCTGACCAGAGCTTTGTACTGAACCATAAAATATCCACGGATAGATGGACGGACTCATGGATGGACTGTGGCACTTCCGCAATGCAGACTGAGGAATGACAGTAACTAGTAAGGAGGAAGCCACGGCAAGCCTAGAGCCAAGAGGCAGAGCAGATCAAGCAGGCCCTCAAACACTCATCTGCACTATAGCTACTGGGAAACAGAGAACATTGCCCGTCTTCCTCCAGGCCCCTGGTACACATATGGGGACATAAAGGAAATCAGAAACCGACTGTACGCATCCAACATTCAGGGTGACAGGCAGTTTTCGGCAGATGCCATCAGTACACCACAGAGTGGAGGTCTGAGAAAGCGACTATGTTTGTCTCAGTGAACTGCCTCTATTTACACAAACACCATTCAGACTGACTGCCTCGCTGTAAGCAACTTCCCTCTCTTGGAGGTGCTGTTCTCCACAGATGCCACTCGCGGCCCTTCACACATTCCTTTACAGTTGCTCTGCGGGGTCATCAACCCACTGCTGTGCACAGTTTACTTTCTTACAGTTCCAGAGACACACGGTTCATCCTGTCTCAAATTACGCCTCCTCGGTCTCGTGATGGATTTAGATGTGATCTAATGGACTGGTTTTTGTTTTACTCCGGATTCCATCGAATCGCTGGACCAAAATAAACAAAAGAACTGAAAGCCCAACTCTGAATCTACAGAGAAAGAGTAACCAAGAAAAACTATGCCCCGGGTCAACCCTCTTCATCTGACACTTGTTAAAATTACGCAATGGCCCCTGCGCCAATACACACATCTTCTTACGAGGGCCACTCTGCACAAACATTGGCAGGAAAACGGGTGGTGTAACGTTTCAATCTGAAATCCACATCGGATTTCTGCACTGTTTCATGCACTGTTTGTAATGAACGTATCAAGTCATTCTTTCGCAGCATATCAAAACACAGAGAATTCATGTCTATTGCACCACCGTGTGGCCTGTTGCGGAATAGCATCACAGACTACGACATTTTTTTGTTTCATCCCAGCAGTCGCCAGGGTAACTCAGCCCCTGATGTCTGGAATAATACACAGAGGTAACACAAAGCAAGCAGCATAACATGGTAACGCACAGAGAGATGGCATGCTACAAACCCAACACCACACATCAGCGTTGAATTTTGTAAATGAGTAAGGTACACAATGCTACATGTGAATACACAGTGCGATTTTGGCTGACAAAGCATCCGCAGCACCACGGTGGACTGCAGCAGGATTAAACAAGTGGATCTGTTTACCCAACAAGGTGCTGACCCATTACAAAACAGGACAGTGTGTCTGACACCCTCCAAGAAGATGCGTGAAATGCCAATACGCGAGCACCAATGAGGTCCCCTGCACATGCAGCAAGACAGTCTGGCAAAGGAGTTTTAGCCACACTCACCGTTGATGACAGGTGTGAAGACGGCCATGCCCTCGAAGTTGGGGTCACTCACTGTCTTGTCCAAGATCAGACCGCCGATACTGAGGACAGAGAGCTAAGTATTATTGCGGGACAGTCCAGTATTACCACAGACCACTGCCATCACATTTCAGTGTAACATTAGGGACACGTACCCAGATATGAAAACTTATACAAAGTCAGACCATAATTCTTCTTCTAAGACACTCTGCACTGAGCCAGCATGCTGTACCATACAAGCATTGTATACGAATGCATTGCAGTGTATAGTAACACAGCACGCCCTAGAATACTGTAGCATGTTACACTGAGGTACAGTGCATTGTGTTGTAGTGTAATACTGCATACTGAGTCCCACGGTATTACAGCACGTCACAGCTTTGCATTGTGGGCCTGTTCTACTCAGATACAGTACACTTTGTGGGGACCCTCTCCAGTACCTGCTGATAGACATGGCCACGATGACGGGCTGCCATCCAGACCTGAGCACCTCCCGGATGGGCGGGCTGCGGCGGGCAATGACCACCCAGACCGGGATGAGGAGCAGGAACAGTCCACACACCAGAGGGGACAGGTACCACACGTCTGTAACACGAGCAGGTGTGTAAAGAATCGATGAAAACACGCACACGTCCACATACGTGGGGTTTGGGTTAAGGTTACGGTCCCATCAGAAAACAGCTGAAAGCTTGGGCTCTCTCTTCTCTCGTTCCTACAGCTTTTGCAAGCTGACTTGTAGATTTTCCTCCTGTCCCTATTATATAACATTAAAGCAAACCATCTCTTTATTTCTGAACAAGGAGACCATGATTGGTTTTCCTTTTAAAACTCACATACATAATGTGATGCTTTGCACTAAGGGTACACAGTATAGATGAAAATGAATTTTATTTCTGCTCCAGAAACTACTGCAGTGTTATTGGAGTTGTTATTGGAGACAGGACTAAGAGACAAGGAAGGCGTGGGGGCAGGTGTGAGTACAAAAGAGGGTTTTTAATAAGAAATGGAGTCCGGACGGCAAGGGACAACAAAAATGACAAACTCAAAAAAACACACAAGGCCAGAACAAGGTTACGAGGACTATGGAACCAGGACCTGAGGACTATACTGGCAGTGGCATCAATGAAGGGTGCGTCTCTACTACACGAGTTTTCAAATCTTATAAGGTTTACTTTTAATGGCTGATCCGTGCAGATTTCTGATGTGCTGCCGATCTCACACTACATGACTCTAGCAGATTTCCCCCCAGCTCCAGTCGTGAAATCCAAACATCTCTGAAATGCTATGACTCGTCTGATCCACCGTCAGGAGGCCAGAGACTAGAGTCTGTGCCCAACACAGTCGACACAGACAACCGTGTGGCATAGACTCTGACTCCCCAAGAATCAGCAGGCTACGACCAAATGGTACCGAGTCTCGACGACGTGAATCAGCACTAAAATCGGGGAGAGAATCACGGTGTGTAAACCCACAACAAACACAATGGGAAAAATATAGATTTAAAGAACAAGAGGTACAGTACAGGTGGAACACATAAGGGCAATCAGAGCAAAGTTGATCGGGAAACACAGTGAGGAAATGGTACACAATGACGAGCACGCAGGAAACCGCAAGTGGTACTTGGACCTGGTGCGGTGGTGCTGATGTGGAATGCAGCGTCTCTTTGCTTTGAGCTCTTCTACACACTGATTTAAAAATCACATAGAATAAAAAAGCTTTTTTTTTAAAATTATCACGCAAAATGCATTGAAACATACATAAAAAGATAACACATATAAAAAAGCAACAGATATCCCGTCATAAATACATGGAGTGTATTTTGAAGTTTTTAATTCAAACTTGACAGTGACTTGACATCAAATGCGTAACTGGAGTGTTGGTTCCATCTGCTGGCCAGATGGCTCAGTTACAATACCTGAACAGTAGCCACTATGTAATCTCACGAAATTGGTAACATGCCATTCCAGTCCAGAGATACCAAAACAAACACAAGCTAATAATTAATTTATTAACAAAACTCCATTTCGTAGTACTGCATTTACAGTCATAATTACTTTTAATATTGCTTCTGCTATGCTTGTTAACTGTGACCAAAAAAACCATTTACCTCGGTAATCAAAAAGAGCACTGCTGACCCCAGCCAGCAATGACAGCGTGATGAGGTCACCCAGACTGGCCGCAATGGGAGTTGCTACGTTGTCCGGGTTGATGCCCACTTTCCTGGAGCCAAGAATCACCCCTATCATTACGAGGCCTGCAGAGGTTAGGGGAGAGATAGCCAAAGTCGGTATCTAAAAGGAACAAGGCAAACGCAGACTCCACATGACTGACTACTCACCTATTGGACATAAAAACTGAGGCGGAAGGAAATTCAGCATTCAAGGTTAAACTGGGCAGAATCTTTTTGAAGAATTTGAAACATCAAGTCAGAAAACACATACTGCAAACCAATCGAATTTAAACAGCTCCATGTGCAAAAATGCGCAAGTGGCAATAGCTGTTAAGGTATTTGGGAAAAAATGCTCTTGATCTATCTTAGAGTTCATTCCTTGCACGGCAATTTGTATGCAAGTCTCCGTGGCTGAACTTATTCAAGTAGCAGCCTACGTAAGATTTTCAAATTTGAATTTTACCATTTTCTCTTTCCCAAAATGACATCTGAGTAAGTTGGCACTCCTAGGATACATGATAGGGAGTAAACTTACAGTTAATTTATCAGGCAAGTTTTAACGAAGGGAAAGAATGCTCATGAAATCATATATGGATACCTGAATGAGAAGCAGTTAGAAACAGTCTAAACATTCTACCCCTTCATTAAAACTTGACTGATATACTAACTTTACGGCATAAAAAAAAATAAAATCAAAAATTACTTATAGTGAATAACTTGTAATGATTAGGTAACGACGGCTGGACTGAAATCCTGCACAAGAACATGGGGTGATCAGGGTATGGGTTCTGGCATCCTCACTCCAGCAGAGTTACACGCCGAGGCTCACTTTACCCAGAGACAGAGCCGCCACAAAGGCTGTGGTGACACTGCTGGCACAGAGCACCATGGCCTGGTCCACCTGCACCCCTCCTCTGGACACCGCACCCAGACCCACGGCGGCCAGGGCGGCCAGGAATCCTACCACAGTGGCTTGTACCTGAAAAAAGATAACCAGCTTCAGCAAACAGGCCAAACATTTACACCAGGTTACAGAAGGTCATATCTGCTGCTACTCTCTACAGTCTGCATCTTTCATGTTACAAACCGAAGGTGGGTGACTTGAGTCAGGTCAGGACCCGAGTCCAATTTAAGTTGCGCAATTTTCAATCTTGAGACTCTCTTGACTGAGGATGAAAAATAATTTGACTTGACTTAGACTGGGTCAGAATTGACTCGGGGCTTCACTTGGACTTGAGACTAATGACTTGTGAAAACTCTATACAGTAATTCGTATAATGACCTCACATCCCTTATCGGCACATAATATAAACAATACGTATAAAAACAGTCCATTACAGAAGAGCCATAACTGGATACGTCACCACAATTTAGCAAATAGATAATGTAAATTAGTATGGGATAGATATTCCCTTTGATTTCCTTAGATATTTAAGTCTAATGGGCAAACTTGCAGACAGCATTTTACAGAAAGAGGAGTTATTCTTATTCCACTCAATGTTAATGGCTTCAAACAGTAAATGAGTAGTTGAAAAACGTTTCCTGGTTAGCTTGTGTTTAAATTTTCTGTCAAACATTTAAATCTTTTCACAATTTTCTCTTTGCATACAAAAAGACTATGTAAATGAATTTCCCTATTTCCAGCTTCTTCCCTCCACAGTTCACTACAGCAACGAGTAGTGATGAGCGAATGGTAGCACAGGTCTCAGCAGTCAGGAATTATCTGACCAATGATGTGTCATTATTCCATTAAAATCCTAATATTTTGCAGTTTTAGGATTGGCCCATTTTTTGCTCAGGAGTGTACACAGGCATTGAATGTCTTTTTTATGTGCATAAGGTTAATGTTTCAACTACTTTTTTCAGATTAAGTAATAAAACTCTTCCTGACCCCATAATAAGGACATTCTTTTACAAGCTTAGAATCATTAAATTTGTTTTTACATAATTGGAATGTAAACTGCTTTTCACATGCACTTTAGCTCAAGACAATTTATAATTGTGAATTTTCTTGAACTGCTTTTTTTTCTTTTGTTGAAAATTTCACAAATATGAAGAATATCTAAGAATATCTAAACGGTAAGGTTACCAATCTGAATCGCCTATAAATTACAACTACAAATTACTGTTTTCAATATTTAGAAATCATCACGCAAAACAGTACAGACACGTGGGCTTCCTTGTTGCCAGATGCCCAGAAAGAGCGTTAGCATCGGCAGGCTACCTGGATGAGAGCCAGGTTGCTGCACACCATCGTCCACTGCTGCTTGGGGTCGTCCAGCTGGCCAGTGTTTGCCTGAAGGTGAGAGTAACGTGGTGGGATGAGAGAGGCTACGTCTAAGCTTTGGCAGTAACACGGAGACATGATCAACATCAGCAAGGGTCAATGGCGTTGCTGTCACAATCAAACTGACAGAGTTAAATGGACCCCAGGAATGCTGCAGTGTTGCCATGTACTGGAGAAGGACTTAGAAAGAGTGTTTTGACATTCACTGTTATGAGTTTGAAGGACTTTGGCAAAGGTTAAAGAAGCATCTGAGAGCACTCCAGATGAAGTTTTCACTGGCTTACGTGTTTGGTCTGAAAACGTGATTACAATTGCTTGCTTTGGTGCTATCAATCTCCAAAAGGAGCTTCACTTTTTACTGCAAACTAACAACAAAATGTACAACAACAAATGAGAAGAGCAACCCAATAATGACGGTCGAAAACGACAGCAGTAGTAAAGCTCTCGCGAAAAGAGCGGCCCAAACTCACCGCTGTGGAGAGTCGTGAGGCTAAAGTCATCTCCAAATTTCCCTTCAGACCCACCAGGGCCGGCACCAAGATGAAAACCTCGGTGATCTTCTGAAACACCTCCCAGTGCTGGAGAGAAAACAGCAGCATGACGCAAACGGCCTGCCAGAGAAGGCGTCCCACCAGCCGTGTAGTGTGGTGGGCACAGGATCTGACGAGGTTGTAATTCACTTCACCAGTCACAACACTGGCACTTAAAACACTTTGGAAGGGTTTAAAAAAAGAGTAAAGCCTTAGAAAGTCCATAACAGAGAAGTACATAAATCTACATCTGTCAGCACAAAATATACATGGGGAAGAAAAAACGACTCGCAAAAAGCAGCATTTATATGGCAAAGGTATTCTGGCTACAACATCACGTATCACACACAGAGACGCCAGCCTCGTTCCAAACAAGGTGTCTGAAATGCGTTTGAGAACAGATGCCAGAGTACCACACAGGCTCGGATAAGAAAGCCGTCCATCCATACAAGGGGGCTATTTTTAACTACTCCACATCCACTCCATCCATCGTCGCCAAGACCCCATCCTGGGAGGCAGCTTGTTGCTCCCTCAGGCCAGATGGACAGGCGCTTGACGACACCTGACCATCCCGTTCTGCTCTTTCTTTACTCTCAGCTACCCTACGTAGCAGAGCTGTGCCAAAAAGATCAGAACCCGGGACCTGGAACGAGTGCTGATGTACCTTATGGTTCTGGACAATATTATTAGGACCCCTGTACTTTAGGGATATGGTATAATATCCTAGGAAATAACTGGCAATTCTTCAACTTTTGACCAAAAGAACAAGTCTGGTTCGTACAGATCTCAGATCTTTACCAAAGTTGTTCAATCACATAAAGATCAGGATTCATTGTTGTCCAGAGCTTCCTGCTTAAACACTGTTTTCTGGTTTTAGATGAGTGTCCTGGATCACTGACCTGCTGGAGCAGCCTAAATCTTTGATCGGTACAGAGTTTTCAGACACTCAGTAGCATGTTGGGGAATCATGAAGACAATATGTGACTAAGTGATATTCTCCATCAATATGCAGTCCATCACAAGTCTTCTATGAAGTACAGGTAAACTTGCTTCAAAATAAACAAGGATTTCGGAAAATTCAGTAGAGAAAATTCCCCAATAAAGTACAGGCCATATTTTACTATGGTGGTATCCCATTTCACACATCTTATCAAGCTCTAAAATTAATAAATGTTATTGAAAAGATTAGTATTGTTTTAAATATGTGTAAAGACAGACAAGTAATACAGGTGCACAGAAAATATACGTAAAGTATGGTTAAATCAATAACATGTAGACTGGCTAGCCACTTCACACACACACACAGTCCATACTTGTATGATGTCCATAAGGATGCCGGCTGCCACCACCCCGAGCCCCCCAAGCAGGTAGGGCAGCAGCACCTGGCCAGCAATAGGCCACGCCCCCTCGGACAGGTCGCCGTGGGCAGAACGGGTCAGCCGGCAGGTGAAGCCCCGCAGCTTGTGGCCTCTGTAGCGCAGCTCCAGCTCCAGCTGTGTTACCACCATGGCTGCTCAGTCCATTCCCCCCCCCCCCCCTCCCGGGGTCGCCTATGGGGGTGGGGGCACACCAGTTCAGCAGGAGGACAAGGCTGTTGCTAAGGTTCTCGACGTTACAGCCTGTCTTTGTAAAATATACGGCCTATTCCGTGTATCTCCTCCACTCCAAAATGTCTCCTTAGTTTTTATTTTCCTCCTGGGGGCTAAGTTAAAACATCCCGCTCCTGTACTCAAGGTGAGAAGGACACATCCAGGGCTCTTCCTCTAACGCTGGTCCTCCTAGGTCATTGCTGATCTGTGCCCGAAAGCTGAGCTGCATCCGGTGTCAGCACCAGCCACAGCATCCTGACAAAAACACGCTGGACACTTCACAGAACCCTTCCGCTGGTCCAGCCAGCAACACTTACGGCCTCGCCTGGAAATAAAAATAATCAGTTATCTCCTCCTGACTTGAGTCGTCACCGCTGGTACTTCCTGTCATTGCCCACATGACGCACGGTGTGCTTTTGTGCTTCCAGGCAACAGGGTGACATCGTGACGCGTTCCAGCATCCAGCCCTAGGAGCGGACAGCCTCCTGGGGCTCACCCGCTTCCCGATTACCCCTGAGTGGGGACTCCCTATCGGTGCGGAGGACAGAATAGCCGACTCATGGTCCGTTTCCCTCTCCGTGACTCTCTCTCTCACTGTCGCTGGCTCCCCACCGACTGCCGACTGGAACAGGTGCAGAGTGTGTCAGAAACACACGCTGGGCGTTGAAACAGGGATCCCCCCTCTGCAGGTGGGTCGGCTTTTCCAGCTCCTTTCCTCTGAGTGCTGTGACCATACAAAGGACGTGTCATCCTGAACCTTTCTCCCAGCATCTGCTTCCCATCTCGCTCTCACTCGTTCTCTCTCTCTCTCTCTCTCTCTCTCTCAGTCTTATCAGGCTGCCTTCTCTAAGAGGGCTGTAGACAGAGGGTGCAAGCGCTTGGCACAGATCCCTGAGGCGGCCCAGAAGGCCACTGATTGAGAGAGAGAGAGCAAGAGACAGACAGACAGATAAAGGGACCTGGAGGCCTGGTGAGTTTCATCGTAGCCCTTGACAGCGATTACTCACCAGGACAGCAGCCAGGCAAGCAGAAAACCCTGTGATTCAGCTGTGATTCATCGTGAAAGACCCTCCCCCCCAACATCTTGTCCTGGGGGACTGGCTTACTGCTAAGTGCTCCTTTGCTGGGAAAGCAGGTAAAGTAATGCAAGATTCACTCACACTCTTGGTGACAACATGGGACACGTGCAAACACAGAGGTGTGTGAACACATAGTCACTCACAAACCCTAGCCACTTACCTACAAACAGGCCCAGCACAGAATGACACATCAAATTTCAAAACATTCAAATGCCAAAATTAACATGAAAAAATACTGATGCCCTGCCCACAGTGTATCCCAGCCTGGTGCCCTGCAATACAC
>JAACJT020000086.1:21559804-21584647 GCA_009936485.2 Gymnarchus niloticus | reverse complement strand
TGGCATCCTGTTCAGGGTGTACCCCATCCTGGTGCCCTGCAATACACTGGCATCCTGTTCAGGGTGTACCCCATCCTGGTGCCCTGCAATACACTGGCATCCTGTTCAGGGTGTACCCCATCCTAGAGCCCCTTCAAAAGAAAATAGAAAATAAATAGTAACACCGTAACAGTAAGATACACTTCAGAAAGACTAGATGGAATGTCTTTCTAGCACAGGGCAGATACAAATGCACTTTTTCTAACAGGATGGAAAGTATCCCAGAAACAGATCTGCTAGAAGGGGGTACTGACAGATCATATAAGGGGCCCAGCTCACAGGGTGCAACTGGGAACAACCGCAATTCAGACAAAGGAAGCATTCATGACCCATAGCCGGTAACCAGAAAAATAGCCTGCGGGAAAACAGTAACATATACATTCCTACATTCCATATATACCATTTTGAGATGATATGGCATCTGATTTGCCCGTATAAAAGATAAAGACAGTCTGGTTAAACAGAAACTACCACAGTAATACTACTTTTTCATATCTTTATCCAGCACATTGATCTTTGAAACATTTGAATGTCTAAATGACAATTAATTTAACCAATCTTTATCTACTAAAAGAAATAGATACAGATTGCTTTACATTTTGGGCTAAAATAATACAGTCACGATTTTAACGCGTTCATAAATTTTCTCTTCATAAGCGTACTAAACAGTATATTGAGAGGAGTACATCTAATCGGGTACTAATCCAAAATAAGGACAATGTCATTTTAAAGACATTCAATGAAACCGGTCGCGGCGGAGTTAATCTCAGTCAATCTCCGGCTCTGTCACTGAACTACCACTATGAACACACCCATGTCAGTGTGCTTCACAGGTGCACGTTCATGCATCGGCCATCGGCAAAGTACTATTGTCCACAAATCTCAAGAACTTGTCCGTGAGAACTTTTATATGGCAGTCCGGTTTTAAACGGTATACACCATTTTGCTTCCTACTAAAAGTGTAAAAATCCGGTTAAAGATATGATTATGGTTTATTAACAGTCTGGGTCTCAGGGGTTTATGGTTTCCTCATCTAAGTTGTTTTGCACGTTGCTCTGTTCACTGCTCACCACATCTCAATGGTGCCAATAAATCCCCCCATCTCTGTACACTATGGATCATTTCACTGTTCAGAGGATCAAGGCTTCCCCACAACTGTGCTATGCACACTTACTAAGAATCCATACATGATTACAGGATTTCACTTGACAATGCTTAAAGCCAAATGCTATCCAATTACTTTTTGATCAGCTTGTACACTGACTGATGTTGAGCCTTACTGTACAATACAAGTCACGCAAAACAAGGCAGAGGGATCTTTCCACCAAGCAAGCAGCTCACAGCAAGGAACAGAGTTGGCCCCAACAGGTAAGCAGACCGGTGCCATTGAGGGCCACACACAGGCCTTACTTCCCAATGAAGAGAGTTGGACCCACTAGTTATACTGACTGGGGCCAATTAGGGCCTCACGCAGCCCTGAATGCCCAACGAAGAAAGTTGGCCCCAACAGGTAAAAAGACCAGGGCCAATGAGGGACACACAAAGCCCTGACTTCCTAAGCTGAGCTGGTTGTCACTTGAAATGTTCTGGGTATGCATTGGGTCACAAAAATTGTCTCAAATGTCTGTCTTCTGTACAAATGGTTATCTGTTCCTGTAAAATCAACAGAAAGGAATCTGTGGATTCGAATTAATCTTTAAATATTTTTTAGAAATGAAATGTGAATCCGTTTTTCAAGGTGTGTGTGTGTACCATGTTAACCTTATGTTGTGGGGAAAAAATGTCTCCAAAAGGTAATAAAAACCTGACATTTTCACCTTGTGGGGAGACTTATGGTGTCCCCACAAGTGATAACTCAAATTCATAAAAATCTCTGATTGCAATTAAAAGACCAAAAAAAACCAAAGGTCCTGTATTTTGTTAGGTCACTTATGGTTAAGGTTAAGGCTACATAAAGGTTAGGGATATTTGTAGGCCAGTAGAAATGAATGGAACATCCCGACAATGTTATGAAGACACGACTCGTCCGTCCTCCCGTCTGTCTGTCTGTCTGAGATATGACGGGCTAACATCTCGACCAGGATGAACCCCAGCCTAATGCCCTGTGCTGTCTGCGACAGGATCCAGGCTCTGCTGCGACCCTGAACAAAGTGAGAAGATGGATGGATTAAACATAGGTTTGTGTGATGGCCTTTTTGAAAAGAAAAAAAAAAAAGCCCCTTACCCTACCAGGCTTATGAAAAAGACGTGGGTTATCATGTCCATTCATTACTGGAAGCTTTACAATCATGTGCTTATAAAGAAGTCTCACTGCAAGGCTTCCATCCTCTGGCTGGAGGGCTTCTCAACAGCCAGCTTCAAATTGCTTTTCACTGAAATCCTCACAGTAAGATTAAAATATCCCTACAGGAATACACAGTGGGACATGAAGATGTTTGACTGCGTAAATTGTTTAATGAAGACCATTACAATGATCTTTACAGGGAGACACCTATACATACACACAGAGGATAGAAAAAAATGTAGGCTTACCCCCTTTTTCACATTTTGTTAACCTAAAGCCTAGAGTTAAAATGCAAAAAAAATCTATATTTTTCCAAATAATCCATACAGAATAATCTAAACTTTCAAAACCTTATAAAAAATCTGACATTGATTAAAAACACCTGCAATTGCTATGTTTGACATGCATACATTCGTTTTAATATAGCATGACTTAAACTATCACACAAAATGACCAATTGCCTTCAAGATGACATATTACCTTAACCGTCCAACACCTGTATGGAATCACTGTGATTATCATGACACCTTAAATTAAATCAGCTGGTTACTGTGGTCCATCAGATTCTAAGTGTAGTCACACACAAAGAATTTAGCATAGCTTCCAAAGACCTTCCACTTCCCAGACAAGTGGAAAGGTAAGCCTACACGTCAGGAGAGGCATATAACAATTAGTGATGGCAGAAAGAGGGCTTCGGGAGAAACAAATGGAACAAGTGATTCGGAATAAGTTTCAAACTTTAGAAACGTTCGAAACATCCGTTCACACTGCCATCTACTGGACAGATAGTGCTTCACGGTTACCACAGCAGTATGGCGCCCAGACAGTGTCTTGGAGAAAGGTACAAAAAACAGAATAAAAATGTATTAGACATATTCAGTAAACACTGATTTGATGCAAGCACATTCAGTTGACTCTGTAATCTAATTTTTTATAACTTTATAAGCCTACATTTGTCAGTGTAATTCATGCTACATAAGGCATTATGATTATTTGATACTTTCTGCAGGGAAGGTGCTTCCATACTGAACTTGAGTAATGATTAAGTGTGAAGTATTTGTCTTTCTTAGCAAAATCTGTTTATCTCTGTCTTCGACTAATACGATTTCTCTTACTCAAAATCTCTCTCATAAGGCACTGAGGTCGCTGAAATGGAAATATACAGTACGTTTTTGTGAACTGGAAGAGAAGAGGATGTGTGTGTTCACAGCAATATTCCAGATGGGTCATCTCTGGGCAGATATGGGGCGGAGAGATATTGCTGGACCTTCATAATGACATCAGCCGAGACACTCTAACCCTGCCTTGTTTGATGCACTCTACTATCAAAAAAGTCCCAGATGTTTCTTCATTATCTTCATTGACAAATGAGGCGATGACTGTAGTCGTCAAACACAGATTGCGGATCAAACATATTTTTTACTAAATTTATTTTTTTTGTTAATGGCAAAGCTGTGCTGATCCCAGATCAGCAGCTTGTGATTAGATTTTTCTGCATGCGCTGAATGAGGCAAAATGTTTCGAAAAAGTGTGATGCAAGAAACCCTTGTTCACCATAGTCGTGTGATATCGTCGTTTTGGAAAAAAAAACGAGGCTTCAAAACCCATGGTGAGTGGTTTCGGCAGCACTGATTGGCAGTTCGGGATACTCCCACCCACCACAGGTTTTGAAGCCTTATCACTACCTAAAATCATTCATGAATGGTTACGTCCATTCGTAATAATTAAACACCATGGTTGTGATTTCTCACACATTAGTCAATTGATTTTGGCTAATCGTTCAAATCTGTCTGCCCAGTACACGTATGGTAAGGTAAATGACATAAGGGAAAAAGAATTAATAAAATTGTTACTCTAGTAAAAATAAGGCAATATTGGCCTTAGTAATAGCATCAGCATTAATTGGTTACTTCAGGATACTCCCACCCACCACAGGTTTTGAAGCTAGTGATTCATCTAATCACTAGTTGTAGTTGACTGCCTGCTGATGTATACATTACATATCAACACTAATCTTCAACAGATCATTTTAGGGCGCTATTATACAACCGATTCGCTCCATCAACCTCCACACAGCTTTACAGCAACCTCATCTCCACTGAAAGACTATATGAATATGATCACTACATTAAAAAAAAAAAAAACTAACAGATGCAGACTAAAAGATGCCACCACTTCATAATAAATCAGACAATATCACAGAAAATCCCTACACATTGGGGAGATTTGTGTCTTCCTTACCTGCACACTGTGTAGGACCATTCCTGCCAAAACCATACCCATCCCGGCAAGCAGGTATGGGAAGAGCACTTGGAGGCAGATGGCTATGGAGGATTCTTCGTCCACTTTTGCCACAGCTGTCTTGGCCTTCTCTTCCATGTCTTTTTTTCGGAGCAGGGCCACCTGTGGCGTGGGACTCTTGGACAAGTCCTGGTTGTCCATAGCAGCACTTCCTCCCTGATGCCCCTTAGCCTTTGACCTGGATTTTTTGGACCGGCCACCTCCCTTCCTCTGGTGTACCTCCTCCCCTGGCATGGCTGCTTGGTGGTCCTTCTGGGGTCAATGAAGAAAGTTATCAGTCATGAAAACTGCAAAATGCTAAACCTTTGACACTAAGAAAGTGGACCAGCAACTTGATGTTTCACATCTTCAGGCTCCTACACCTGCTATGTCATGTCTAAAAGCCACTCTGGGCATGACATTTTTAAAACTTGCAATAACTGAACATGGTTCACGTAGCTTTAGATACAGCATACACGATTCGCTTTAATAACTTACCTGAGGCTAATACTGGGATTCATTTCTATCACAAAGCAACCACGGAGCTACTTTAAATATTCTAAAACCAAGCACGAATACCAATTTTGTCATCAGTTCAAAACAATTGCTTATGTTATGAAGCATAAACATAGGACTCCAAACAAATATGAAAAAAAGAACTCAGATTCGAATGTCTCGTCTTCAAAATTAAATTATCCCGTTATTACACAGCTAACAATTTTGGGGAAGTAGAACGTTTTTAAAACGTTGTTCTTAGGTTGTTTGCACGTTTGTGTCCAGTTTTCTGGACGTTCCAGGAACGTTTTTTAAAAGTTATTTTAGAAACGTTCCTACAACCCTTTTCGGTTGCTTCCCGATCTACGTTTTAAGAACGTTACAGGAACGTTAGTCATATAACATTGCAGCTCAACCTTTTAAGAACCTCATGAGAACGTTATCGAACGTTGTGGGACCGTATATACATTTTCATAAGCCGTTTCTTTTGTGTGTGATCACATCAGACCTGAGCAGGATATGGGAAGCATGTTCATTTAAAATACTGGCAGCAATCACCTAATAATGGTTTAATCATAGTGCATAATGGAAACGTTTACGTGCTCTGCATGACAAAACAGAAGAGGGTAAAGACCCTGAAAATGACATCCACTTGCAGATCAGGCCACATTAAATGTCCTGAACAGAGCATTGTGACGGGCGAGCTGGAGCAGCGTTTCCTATTTAAACACACTGATGCATTTGGCCACATTGTACCATGAACTCGCAAAATAATCGTGACGCATGCAAAATGGACCATGGAAGACGTGCAGGGACAGAATGAGATATGAAATCGACAATGCAGTGATGCTCCATGGATGTTTGCTGAGCAGCTCCATCCACAGCGTACCTCAGCTAGGACTGAGTGCGGCTCCTAGCCGACGTTAGGCGGCCAGTCTGTAATCGCGTTAGCGGGCTCGCTTTCTGAAAGCCATTTCAGTACTGGTAGAATAATAGTAAAAAATAAAAAAAAAACCGTCTAAACACCCAAGCTCGTTCTTATTCTCAGCCTCATGGCAATTTAACCGAAATAAAGTATAAAACGTGCCCCAATTGTGAGCATGTCGGGATTTAAGAAGCACGGAGTGCGGCCATTTGTAGGGAGGCGTGACACGGTGACAGTCACGGAAACATTCTCTCATTGGGTAGACAGGACAAAGATCTATCTTGGCTTTTAATACATTCACATAAATACAATGTAACATAACGGTACATATGCCATATATACCAATACATATATAAATTAAAGCATGTAAATCTTCATCATCATAATCGGTAATAAATAATCAACATTATCATCTTTATACAAACCAGCATGTGCTGACAGTCAAAATTACTTGAAAGTGACTGTAATGCCCCTTACCAACATTGTTTTAAAGTTGTGCCTGGTGAGGAGTCTGTAGATGGCACCAGCAATAACTTAAATGGGTAGCTGTGGACTCCAGCCTTCCTTAAGGCCGGAGGACCTATCTCAAATTTCAGCCCAGTTGGCAATTTAGAAGAGCCCCAGGCACATATCTCATCTGTTCTGAAACAGTATCTGGTATCCCCCTCTGCTTTTCCGTCTTGGCAGCCCCTCATAATCCATACACACTCACTAGCACACATGGAAACACACAGCAGCTGATGCAAACATGTTATCTTGGGTCAATATTCTGAGTAATGTGGAACCTGTGCAATCCAGTTTCCAGGAATCAGGCACCTACATCAAGAACTTAGCGCCTGGGAAACAGTCCAGCCACAGATGATGGTACGCTACAGCTACCCCTTAACCTGAAAGGCAGGTTAGAAGCTGGGAACTGGTGTGTCTTGGAAATACCTCATGAAAGACAAAAACAGCTGTACATTCAACATATTAAAAAACTAGAGACAACTATTGCCTTAGAATGTCCAATATAATTAGTTTACTGTTACATCTCCTGCTTTTCCATTTGGCTCGATGGAACCATTTTTCTTTTGTAAAGGCTTCTGGGTAATTTTATGAATAAGCATTAATTGTGTAAACTGACACAAAAGGCTTTGAAAAATGCTTAGGAATATAACTGCCAGCTATCAGTGTCCTAATTGATGTCAAACGTCACTCTCACCCTACACACATGCATTTACTAGCAGCCGTCTATTTGTGAAATTAGCATGGGTTGGGAAGTTGATCTTAGTCTGGGTGAGTCCCCAGTCATCTCAGTGTCCGGTCTAATATTTGTCCTGACATGCAAGCTTTCGAAAACGTAACTTCCTTCTTTAAGTCGGGTTTTACCAGGGACTACTAAATAATCTTTATAAAGTTTAATATATGTGGTTTACCAATATGGTTAATTTTAAAGTGAAATAAATACAGAATATTTACTTTTTACCAGTTTAGAAACATATCCAAATCAGCTCTTGAAAATAAATAAATTCAAATCTCAATGTGAAAATAAATGCATGATTCAATGAGATATAACAGAGTCCATTGAAGCCAGACTGATTAGGATTAAAGGCTGCAATAAAAACCATCACACAGAGTGTAATTCCCTCAGCAGCAGTTCTGGAAAAGCCTGGTTCAGGCTGATGAGACAAACCAGATCCAAACTGGTATGGGTTCAAGAAAATCAGTAATTTCCCTCTTATCCATATGTAAGGCTAACTCTGCCAGTGACAATATGTTGAGACTAAACACTCTGATTGCTGAGGGTGAGACGTGTAATTAGCAGGATCATTACAGCTAGTTTCCATTTTCTGCTGCGTCACACTGCATTTACAGAAAATAATGGGGATAATCAATTTGCTTCCTCGTCCATATTTCTTTTTTTCCACCCAGGGTACCTCTCAGAGGTCTGTTGTGTAATACATAGTAAGGATGGGACCTTTCTTCCACAAGCAGAAGGCCAAACAGAAATGCATCTTTCAACAACAGCTGTCAAGGAAGGGTATTGTCGAGCAAAGAAGATAATTGTCTCCACTTTCCCACAATCCATTGCTTAACTTTATAGATGTGTAATTCTACAACTCTCCCCCTAACGATCTTTGATGCTTTACAATATGAAGGTCAATGGGCCTGTACAGTGATTTAGTGGGTAGGACTGTTGCTTTGTGCCTCCAGTGTTGGGAGGTGGATTCTGATCTCTGATTCTGTGTGTGTGCATGTGTGTGTGTCTGTAAGTGTGTTTGTGCTTGTGTCTTTGTGTGCGTCTGTGTGTGTGTATCTGTGTGTGTGTGTGGAGTTGACATGTTCATCCTACATTCTCCAGGTACTCCACTTTCCTCCGGCAGTCCAGAGACATTGGGTAACTGGCATCTCTAAATTGCCCCGAGTGTACAGTTGTGTGCTTGGGAGTGTGTAGGCATATGCCCTGTGATGATACTCATGGTGAGACGGTAAAGTGAAGTGATTAACCATATCATGCAAGCTTAGGAAAAACGAAGACGATTTTTGTAAAGACAACGCTTATTTACCAATCAGAGATGTGCACATGGGCATCTCAGCCAGAGTTTATTTCAGACTTGCACTGTCTGCTGATCTGCTGTTCCAGGTCTATCTCAGATGTGATTAAGATAAATGGGTAAAATATGCCTGCACATATTTGTGTGTGTGTGTGTGTGTGTGTGTGTGTGTGTGTCTGAGATAGATTGACATCTCTGATTATAATATCGTCATATTCAAAATATGTCAAAATCAGAGACTATCAGAAACAATTAGAAAACTCTGAAATTTTGCAAATCGGCCTTCTAATTATTCAATGATTATGCTGTAACTACAGATATGTCTGCTGATTACCAGATGGATGCTGAATCCTGGGAATCTGGGCCATGTAGAGGAACATCTTGAAGAAAACAGATGAATGGCAGCTTGATAACTTAAACACGTGGTCAGGAAGAAAATGAAGCACTCTCCAAACACAAATCTCACATGATGAATGTTACACACAGAATGCTAATTTATACCATACAAATGGTATTAAACATAGAGTAACAGTATATAATACTGTTCATTTAAAATAATATTACCGAGTGTGGATTTTGAGATTTGGAGACGATTGGTGTTTATTTTAATTGATTACACCACAAAGGCCCCATTTGGAGATGGTCTGAATCATTCAGTCTGAATCATTCAGTCTGAATCATTCTGCATTGAGATGGCTCTTTTAGCTGTGGTATTGTAGTCAGAAGTCTTGTGATTACACTTATGATCAGATTACAGAACCCAACAAAGGAAGGAGACACCCACAGCTTACAGAACCTAAAGAGGAAAATATGAGGTGGCACATATAACTTCTGCCTTAGTAGTAGTTGTACTCTCCAGGTAATCGCTGAAGAACCAATATTTCAATGACAATAAAATATAAACATTTAATTTCTGTGAAATTAAAAATGCGCGTGTGTGTGTGTGTGTGTGTGTGTGTGAAGGGTACTCTTCTTGAGATTATGCTGTCATATCCTCTCATATTCACTTGTATAGTTTTTACTGTATGCTCCAGTGATTTGATCTCTTTGCCAAAGTAGAAACTTGGTAGTATTCCCACTGGTTATGTCACACAGTGACCTCTGGTCTCTGGCCTCTGTCCTCCTACAGGTAAATTAATGATTGACAGTTCATGGATCGCCTGACCACACCATACAGCGTTCACCATACTGAGCGAAGAATAAGCTGAAAAAGTAATCCAGATAATAACAGCCATTCAGCTAAGAAAAATATGTGGCACTTTTTAAAAATTTCTGTGTCCTATAACTGACAAATATCATTATTATCTTTAAATATGTTGATAAATGAACAATAGTTATTTTATGGAAAGGAACTGTTATCATGGAAACCACTGAAAACAGAAATGTTGACTATAGAGGACCATTACTCCAAAAGCAGCAGATCTATTATGGATTAATGTACATCATTTTAAGTGGCTCCACCACCATTTGAAGCTAATTAAAAATCCAACCGGAATTGGGGCAGAAAAATCTATTGAATCTTCCAGCTTTATGTTGAATTGCTTTGAGTGCTAAATTAATAGGCACTTGAGAATGAAGAAGACAAAGACAAACGTGGGAACCATGTTATGGAAACGTTTGAAAAGTATAATTATTCTTCACGTTGGGACAACTATACCAATGCAAAGTAATTCTGTTCTTTTACCACACGGAGGCAACCAAGAGCCATAATACGTCAAAGTACAACAGACGCTGCTCACACTTTGTAATGCCTTCATTATGTGATTTTAGAATTACTCAGAAAATAGGCAAGTATACCTTCACTTACCCATATAACCTCAAACATATAATTATTCCATAATGGTATGGTACTCTTGTGGTGTATTATTGTACGCATTTATACAGAACTTAATCTCTTTTATCGTTATTAATCTTCAATTCTAAATCTCATGAGGATGTGGAATATCGGGTGTAAATGGAACATTTTTTCTGAGAATGCTGGAACTAAAGGAAGTCACATGGGGCTGTCTGTATTTGTGTTTTTCTGTGTTTCTCTTTCTGGCTCTGATAGAGCAGGCTGCATGCTCTTGGGTATTTTCAGGGGCTTGTTTATGCCTTCTGAGATTGGCTGTGTGTGTGTGTACATAATTCATAAATCATCATTTAAAAGTAATCAAAAATAGATCATAACATATATTTGCATAAGCTGACTGATGTTTTTCGTGCCTGTTGTTTTATTTGCAGTGACAGTTTCCAGAAAAAAATCTGGTTCAGTTTTTTCGCAGCCAGAAAATTGCTGTTTTTTGTTATCAAGTTGCTAGCACCAACATAAGACCAGCACTTCTGTATTTTCTCATGAATGCATTCCTTACGTGAATCTCTTCATGCACATAATCTGAGTAGACAGTGAATCTAGCCAGAGTTGTGTGTAAGCTATGATTCTGTACTCTAATAAGGCAGTAACAGCATTTAGTAAGAAACTTTGGCTTAAGTTTTCAGTGGCAGTCACTCTGTTCGGACTTCAATATTTCCACATTGGTTACTGTACGGTATTCAGATTTTGTTCATATTTTCTGCTCTATTTATTTTCAATAATAAACACTTAAGTGATATTTCAGTAAAATTGTGCCAGTTTCTGTCTTGCATGTGAACTTGAGATGGTAAATTGTAGCTATGCTGAGACACAGACTACTGAGTGTGAAAGTGAATAAGGTGTTGAGCATCCAAAAGACACACACACACACACACACACACACACACACACACACACACTCTGCCCATTCCACATCACGCTGTTTCCTTTCTCCTCACGTGATCCTTAAAGTCAGGCATTCAGTTAAACACATATTCCATAAGAGTCACTGCATAAGCAGCCCACCGCAGCTGGGGTCACTACAGAGCACAGAGAGTATTTTCAGACCTGACTTTAAGTCCAGCGTGGTAGAAATTCATCAGCTATAAATACATGTCCCTGTCCTCCAACGGCGATGAGGCACCTGTCCTTCACACTTTGACAGCCTTCCTTCCACGTGCTGTTTCTACTTAACGTACCTCCTCACCGACTGCTTCTCGCTTTGTCTTTGGCCCGTGGAAGCCTGGAACGCTTTAGAGTGCGGTGCAAGCAATTAAAAGAATACATATAAATAAATGTTCCGTGGAACATGGCTGTGAACCATCTCCTCCGACATCAGAGTTGAGAAGACTGAAAAAAATCAGGATTTATTGTAAAAACACAAAGGCAAGCAGTGCCCTATTAACTACATGCACTGCATACCACTGTTTAACTAACAACAGGCTTCCCTTTCATATTAGAAGAAAATTGCATTTGCTTATGGAAAGGCTTTGATGCTGTAAACAAATACTTCTATGAACATTTGCTCAGAGTAGACAAATAAAACTGTCTCTGGGAGAGCATGCTATCATACGTAACACTAGATCATACACAATATAACTTTGACTTGGAGCGCAGTCATCTAGGAACTGTTGGTGTCGGGGTGGTGTTGGCGACATAGCATGGCGGCTCTTTATGACAGAGAACACCAAGGCGAGCAGGATGAAAGCACCTGCTCTGTGTGACAGGAACGAATGGTAAGTGAAGAAAGATGGAGAAGAGGAGGAAATTTAACGGCAAGAGGGAACAATCATGGTGCAGGGTGAAGTGTGGCAGTTGACAAGAGTTAAACTTCATTGTCAAAGTCAGTTCTTGGCCGCATCTTGGACAGTTCAGAACCGTAACTTACGGCCTGCTTGTGTTCTGAAGAATCTGAGCTGTAAAAGCCTCCCAGGGGTCAGGACTGCCTTCTGACCAACTTGTGGACAAATATAAATGGAACAGTGGCCATATTTATGTGACAGTATTTATGTCCTCAGTTATATTTGCGTGTCTGAGGTGTGTAGACAGACGACTTTAAATACATTCATGGGAATGAGGAATTTAAAGATGTTGAGAAAAGATTTGAGGGGTAAAGGTAAATGTTTCAAATATATGCACTGAGGGTGTGGGCAGGGTGCAGTTTTTAAACTTTTTTTTTAAAGATTCAGGTCCTTGATACGTAGATATTAGTGAAAATTGTGCAAGACTGTAACAGTACAACAGTAGTTCATACTGTCCTGAAATCACTCTGACAATTTATTTTGTTGTCATCAGTTAGAATACTAGGTTAGCTAAAAATGATTCTTTACCCTCCAGGAACTTACAAAGCCCCTTTTGGATTCATGTGTAGAGAGTGAGTGATGTCGCTGGTTGCCTATTTGCTCGGCGTAGGACGCTTAACTGCACAGGCTGACACAATGCCACCATCTGTTTTTCTCATCTATGCCCCGGCTGCACTGGTAGAAGAAAATGACAATTCTTGCCCAGTGAAGTCATGGTTGTGCCATTTTGGGGGGTGGTGGTGGTGGGGGGTGGGGGTGGAGGTGGAGCTGTAAGATTTTGACGCGCAACATCCTGTACAGGAAGACATTCCACTGTCTGGACAATGATTCCTCTCAGATGCTTCAATCACTCGTTCCCCTAAAACCAACTATCAGAAAATCAGACCAAATATCAGAAACGTGTTCACACTGTCCTTGCATTCATCTTGGTAATTCAGATTGTTTTGCTTGGCTGGGCCGTAGGTTCCACTAATCACCGCAGCTAGGGCCTGCATGGTCTTGCTGATGTTCCACTCCATATGAAGCCTGGTTATGCAGGCCCTGATCATTTCCGCAATGTACTTTTAAGTTTTCCATTCTCTGAATGGTGCTGCAGTTGGTACTGCCTCCACTGGAGGGAAATTTTAGGTTGGTCCAGGTTGCCTCCAGCTTACCATATCCTATGGAAGATAAGCTGGGGGTCCACAAAGGACTACAGAGTAGTCACCTCATGGATCCCCTGCTGGACTTGCTCCTGCTCTGGCTCTGGTTGCATTCTGTAATGCACATCTGCTTTGGCTATGCAGATTTTAATGGTCTTCTCACGGCCAAGAGTACCTGTGCCAGCTAAGAGAAGCAACAGTACCAGATGGTGGTGACTTCCTTGGGAGATGTTTTTGACCATTGGCTCCAAAAATGACAAAAACAATGAGGACGGACTTAATGAATCAAGCTCCTCTGTGTGAGAGAAACAGAGTGATGTTCCCCATTCCTCGGCGATGCATTAGTTTTTTGTTAAGCAGATTCTTATATTCAATATATCTGAAAGTTTTAGTCATTTACACAGACAGGTATCATACCGGAACACTTCAGGTTAACAGCATAATGATAATGCAGACCAGCCAACTTCCTGACAAGGAGCCAAGCCTGTGTGTCTGATCTGTCACCTGAGAAACCAAAAACAGAACGCTCAGGCAAACTCTGTCTGCGGCATCATGCCCACAATAAGGTAGTCTTTGCTGTTCAAGCCGACCGCCTTAGGTGGACTCGCCCCCGCAGAAGTACCCATTTCCAAGGTTAGCCAGCGGATTGCTGTCTTTCTGTTGAGCTTAGCCCCCCTTGCCGTCCCTTCCTGACTGGCTGTGTGCAAGGCAGTCCTTTGTGACACTGGCCTGCCCTGCTCCTCCAGTAGAATAACACTGTTAAATAAGGCAGCTCTGGATGGCCCGTTAAAGTGTCACAGCGGCAATTGCCTGCCTCTGCTGATGTCGTTCTTTTCCTCTCAAAAACACATTGCTGTTATTTGACCCCCCCCCCCCATCCCCACCCATCTCTGGCCTAAATAACAACCAGAACAGAGGGTTTACTATGAGACTCCAGGTTTATTTTAAAGACGTGTCAGGAAAAGAGCTTTTGAGATCCTAATGTACCAAGATGGGGGGCAGGGTCTCTATACAGATGGAAGAGATATGGTAATTTAAAACACGACTCGAAAACCATCAAAGACATAGAGATGGTATGTAGCCCCAGGTCACCACATTATTTCTAATGAGATCTTCTTGTAAAACGGGATACTTATAGGCAGCTGCAATTGGAACCTTATGCCAGTGGTAAGGCAGGCTGTCAAAATGGACGAGAAGATGGAGGGACCGACAAGGAGGAAGGGGAAGTGTTCAAAGAGGTAAACAAAGGTAGAGCAATGTGGCAGAGCGCCACTGCGGCTTGGCACAACGAATGGATAACAGCACGCCGCATCCAATTCACAGGGCCTTCTTCATCTGATCGGCCGAATCCTCTGGTGGGATGTCAGTGGTCTGGGCATGGCCTGCTTTTCTGTGAGATTACGGAAACACATTGTTAA
Organism: Gymnarchus niloticus; assembly: GCA_009936485.2. NCBI lineage: Eukaryota > Metazoa > Chordata > Actinopteri > Osteoglossiformes > Gymnarchidae > Gymnarchus > Gymnarchus niloticus. Next base: position 21,569,897 of record JAACJT020000086.1, on the reverse strand, counting down.
ATCACATACGGTTCAAGCCTGATTGCTTAACTTACAAGATAAATGCAGTGCATAACACATCTGACTATCCGTATCTCAACTAAAGAGAGAGTAAAATAAATCACTCAAAGCTGTCTGAAGTGGCAAGGCACGAATTACGTTGTAGACAGATCCTCTCGAGCTTCAACAGCAAGTGCCTCCAATGTGTCCAGACAGCCACAATATGTTTCTGAAGATGTGATGAAACGACTTCTGACCTTCCTGTCCTGTCAGTTAGCAACGAAGCTATTTGCACAGCTTCAGTTTGCGCTACATTCCGAGGACCAGCGAAGCTGTGTCATTCATTGGTTTTGGCAGCACACAGAGAGCAACAAACTATAACAGGCGGCACTCCAAAATTTTTTGAGTGAATCCTATAATGACCATCTCAGCCCAGTCTAGAACCGTCTTTTAGTTCTGAGCACTTTTAAACTCATTGTCAAGGAGAACCTGGGCTGAAAATGTCAGCTCGGGATATATTTGCCTTTTTAAAATGGATTGTCCAAAATGCAGGTTTGTAGGTCTGTCACAAAACAAAACAGTTGGCTTACTGACACTAATTTCCACCAGAACAATAACATAAAGATGGGTCAAATGGATTAAAAAGGTAGGTCTAAATAATATGAATATGATGTAATGCAAAAAGACAATTAATGCAGTCTTACACATTGACAGTTATTGATGCTTATCTTTTATAGGATAATAAATCCAGTCAGGGTAATCTGAGATTGATTAATTGTCATAGGATGTGGCATTGGAGTGGTGATCAGTTTCAAAGGAATCACAAAATCAGCAAATCACCAAAACAGCTTCCAGTCCTGTGGCATTTGTTTTGCCTCCTACCAGCTCACACTGCCTCATCATTGAAATGTTTGACTAATTAAGTATGTAACTGAACTAATGTTGACTTAACTCTGCATCTTGATATTTTTAGAGGACAACTAGAAAAATTGCACGTCATACACCAATGAGACTCTTTTTTGGGCATGTCCAAGTCGGTGTGTAGATTTAACTTCAGATAGGAACTATTACATCAGTAGAGTGTGAACTCTGGCCTAGCTTTTCTATACCTTTGACCCATAATGGCATTTGGCTGGCAGTCTGTCCAAAAACATTCAGTTTGACTCATTGTTTTGGAAATCTTTACAAATGGGTGGCAATGAGGCTTCGGGAGAATCTTTTAGTGCTTAAGGCCCCCAGTATCACTGTGGTGACACATTAGCATATATCATCCATGAAATGCACAAATGTCACAAAATACAGTTGCTCACGCCACTACTGAAACGGGGCCACAGCTTGTCATTCCCACGTTCTTCACCCTTGTTCCATTTCAGCTTTGATGGTGAATTGAGGCAAGGCAGATTTCAAGAACCTTCCGTAGGCCATTCCTCAGGCTTCCCAGCAACACCGCCGGGAAGTGGCACCTCCCCGCTCTTAAACGTGGCACCTTGTGTAGACTGCCGCCATAGCAATAGTCACAGGGGCACTCTGTGTTTACGTTCGTTGACCTCATGAACTAGAGGGCAGCTTTGTGTATTATAAACATGCACCCTGATCTGTGTGGAGTTAGGCCCACCTTTAGTCACTTCTGTGTTGGCCAATTTAGGATACATCTGACTTTGGTGTTTCTAAAGTTTTATTCATGATATTCCCGTGATATTTACATATAACTGCAAAGTCAATCAAATAAGGTTTAAGCTCTGCTGATTACATGCTTAAGTACATAATAACTGGATTAAAGTAATAAGCACAATACAAATGTGTTTTTCCTATAACTTGAATCTGTTTGCACTAGAAGGATGTGATGTACTGAAGCCAACAAAGTAGCATGTGTTACACCCTTCTTTCACTCCCAGGTACATCCATCATTTCCCAGAACACAGTCATCTGGCTGAGATCCTCTACACTGTAGCAGTGTAGTAAAGGGGCTATTTAAAAATCTGAAGACTAACTAGGCAGAACATTTTAAGCGGGGTCGGTGTGAAGGTGGATGGGACGCAGGTCCAGTTCTTATCAGTCCCTGGCACAGTGTAATAATCACGTGAAGTGAGGGGAATTTTGATGTCCCTGGTGGACCATGGTGGAATAGGGGAGCTGGTTAACATCTGCGATCAACAATGTTTTTTTGTCCACTTGACCTAGTCATCTACTGCTGGGATCCCTCTCAGCTCAACCTCCCACGGTAAGAGCAGAGGCTGGTAGCCTAAAACACGCTGAAACGGTGTTAGACAGAGAGGTGTGAGCGACTGAATTTTGAAAGTATTTAGCCCAGGCCGGATATCTATTGCCTTCACTGGAAATTGCGCTTTTCTGCATTTGCGTGTAAATCATTCTCCCTGAGACATTGGAGGGCCCGTTTTAGGTATGTGGTTCCAATGTTCAGCCAATATTCTGATATTCAGGATGAGGCAATGGGGAAATTCACCTTTAAGAGAGGGATGCACTAAGGGGCAATTCAATTCATCCGTCCCAGTACAATAACACTTCCAGTGAGGTAAGTCTTTCCACTCAGGTGAAGTTTCTTGATGCATCACAGTTTTATTGGAGCAGTTTTCTGGGTGATTTTTCAAGTTCTTAAGTGAAAAGGGGAAATCAATGTGTTGCAAGGGAAGATCTAATGGTCCTGTAATATGTGCACCTATGAAATTCCTAGCAGCTCCAGAGATGATTAATGCAGTTAGTAAAGCCCATAGGCAATATTGACAGACAAAGTCAATATCTGTTTCTGTGTCACATTAAGAAACACGGAAACTCTAACCAAGGTAGACTGGGATGATTCAACTCCCCGAGGTGTACCAGGGTAGTCAGTATGCATGCGTCCTGAACTATCACAGTATAGGCATTGTTGGAATTGTCTCTGGTACTCCTCACTGGTGATAGGAGAGCATTCAGGATGCATTGGTTCCAACTCACTAGATGGAATATGTGGGGGTTGGACTGGGTTGAGGTCTAACAGCTAAACATATCTTGATCTCTGCTGGTCCTTTGACAGTTCATCAACTGACATCAACATCTGAATGTAAGTCTCTAGGTTGTATAGATCTCACCTGCCAGCCAGTTTGGTCTGCGATTCTGGGTTCGGTCCATCTGAGTGTGTCCCTCTAATCTTTACCATAAACGATGCTTCAAAGTTTAAAATGGGGGTTATTTTGGTACCACAGTGCAGTTCCCCATTCCAGGGTTCTCCCTTTGAGGTGGGAGATAACAAAATGAACAAGGGCAGCTTCAGTGGTAGATTATTGTGGGGGTGTACGAAAAATCTGCAGCACTGCATCCAAGACCTGTTACACTTATCCGGATTCCCATCTCCCATCTCTGGAGCAGTGATGAGTGTAATGTAGTTTTAAAAGCATTAGCAGGGACAGAGACAGCTGTATTGGGGTCACTGTTAGGTAGCATTTTCCTCATGAGAAGAGATAATTCAGAACAGAAAAGGCTCACCCGTTCATTCAGAGTTCTTTCGTGCCACTTCAGAACCTGACAATGCTCTCCTGGATCCGCTACCATGGCGAGGTATTTCGTAACGCCACTAGCAGTCAGGTGTCTCACCCTCTAAAATGCTCTCTCAAACTCTTCGGCATCTGGGGGTGGGTTTATACTGGGGAATGAGGAACGACCGCCACGTCCGCACTTGTATCCACCAGAGTATGGTGTGGCCCGTGCCATCTTGAGACGAGGTAGCAGTCTTGCCTTCGTGTGGGCAGGAAGTAGTACAGAGGCCCATATGCACATACATGTATCACGGCAGTATACTCCAGTCCCATTAGGGTTGTACTACCAATGCTGATCTCTGTGTGGTTTTGAAAACTGTGTGTGAAGCAGACATAACCTTCCCACAGAGTATATTGTTTAAGGGCCTGAGTGAGGGAACTCTAATCCATTGCTAAACAAGCTGACCGTAACGTTAGACGCTCATTCTGTGACCGCAGAGCAAGCTGCCAACTTGAATATCATTCCAGCTCAATTGCAAAAGACCTACTGTCATCATTCATAGAAAATTCTCCCATTTTCATACGGCAGTGCATCACATTCCATCACGTTGGCATAAGCTGATGTTTTCTTCGTTAACTGGATGAGTGTCTGTTTTAAAATTAGAGACAATGAATGATGGATGCATGGCACCTCAGAAAGGTGAAACCTATCCTAAAGGAATTAACAGGTTTTCACACAAAAGTCTGAGAAAAGCCAATTTTTCCATAGTTTCCAAGGAAAGGCAGTTCATCTGGATCACCAGTTGTACCTCTTGTACCTTTGAAAAGCAGCCTACACAGAACACAAGTTAATTTTACCTGTAGCGTGCCCACACTCTTTAACCTGTGGTCTCTCTGCGTGCTAAGTGCTTTCCATTGCTGGTAGCTGCAGAAACTTCTGAACCCAAAATCCTACCAAAAATGGAAAAGAAAAAGAATAAAAAGAGGGGAAAATATTTTCCTGTAGCTTGCCGACTCCACGGCAAATCGAAATGTGTTTTCTCCGTACACCATATTGATGACGGCCTATGGTTACAATACATATATTATGCTTGTGGGCTTCCTTGGCAGACATTGTATGTACAATAGGCTTGACAGCAGTCATGTGTTGCTATATTATTCAAGAAAATAAGAGCTTAATTTGGAGCTTAAGCATCAAGGACTGGAGCAAGACACAATGCTTTTGTTTCCACCTGAAACGCAGTAAAACTGTCTGGGTACAGACATACGGTACTGAGGCCCTCGACAGCTCTGTCATGGTGTGGTATTTGCCCAGGACAAAGTGTTTTCCCTCCATCTCACTGGTTGGCACACCACAGGGGAACATGATGTTTTGTTGGAAAAATGAACCTAAGGCAATTCTGTTGGATGTGGGCTTTGGCTGCCGTACTGCCGAAAGCCCTGGGGGTCCCACAGAGTGGGCTTTGTAAGAGAAAAGTAAGGCACGCATGAGGGTGTGGGGTGTGTGTGTCAGCGTGTGCACCTTTACACTATGTCCGTGAGTGCTTTCACAGGTCTGTGATTAGTGAATATCTATGTCAATTCTCTTTTCCATGCATGTCATCGAATGCAGTAAAGTTAAGCAGTTCTATGTATTTTGCAGGGTGGCACAAGACCACTGCTCATAGTTTCTGTGCTTGCCTCATACGTCCAGAGTTGCAGGAGGAAGTGAATGCACACTATTGGTTCCCGGACACGTTCTCTTTGTTACACCCGCTAGGTGGGGTTTTCTGGTTTCTTCTTTTGACAAATTTTTGTTCAAAGCTTCCTAAGGCTCACACCTCCTCTGCATTTGATGATGACATCCCCAATCCAATGATGCTATTACTTTTGTGTTCATGCAGACCAGCTGAGGTATTGTCAGATGAATCGCAACAGATCTGGTGGAAGCATTCTCATCATTATGATCAGATTTATCTTTGTTGAAGGTACGATATGTAGGAGCTGATGCATCCTGTCACATGGTAGACAGTTTGTCCCATGAAAGGCCAATGGCCCACACAATGTGACAAGGATTGTACCAGTCCTTGAGCCACTTTGGAAGAACATCATGTTGGGGTCACATGACAGCACAGCTGATGACATTTCCACATAAATTCCTTATATGGCTCATTGGGAATAAAGGTGTCACCAAAAGTGTATATTGTAGGTGTAAAATACCATACAATTACGACACATTGCAACAGTACAGCTAAGCTCAATGGTCTTCAGCACATTTGGTAACCTTTGGTAAGCATGTTTCCGGTGATAAATTAGGATCCTTTCTAAGGTGTTCTTTACATCAGGCCCCTTCCTTTCTGAAATATTTTCAGGGTCACTATGATAAGTCATTGAGAAATAGGTCTTCCTATCACTGCCATGCACAGACACACAATCCACCGTGGCTGGAGTCACCACTGCCAACAGAGAAAGCCAGCATCTGGAGCTACATGCCACTATAGCATAATACCGTAGACTTCACAGTAAGGGCCCTCCGCTAGAGCAGTGTTTCCCAGCCAGAAGTACGTGTACGCCAGGCGGTATGAGAGAAGTCAACTGGGAGCGCATGGAAACATTGCTAAACGTCAAAAAAATCCGCTCAGCGTAAATGTCTTGTCATCACCTCTCCACTCGGAAAAATATCTGTTACGATGATACTAGTCTGGTCTGAACCAGGGTGTACTCGATCCTTATAGAAATGGCTGCAGAGATTTAGATAAAAAATGTTGGGATCCACTGCTCCAGGGCACACCGCTTTTGGTGTGCATGTAAAAGATTAATAATGTTATCCTTGATAATGTTATTTGAATGGAAGAGTGGAACATTAATAATTACTGAACATCGAATAAACGTGATCTGATATGTAGAAAAGGTAATGATGAATGGGGAGCTGTTCTACTCGGTTCCTGGCTGAGAAACGTCACTCTCTTTAAATGCAGAAATACAAAAAGGCTTCATTACATGACATTCAGAAACCCTGGAAGGAGCAGTACCACTAAATCATTGCTGTGAATGACAGATGGCAGACAACAGTGACGTTACTGAGACAGACAATAGCAGAAATCGTAGGGTGAGGAAAACGGCTCAGCAACACGTCACTTATGCGGCTGATGTGGCATTCTTAATTAAGAACAAATTTCAGGCTTTCTACAGCATGGGGATTACAGCCAAGGTGTTCACAATGTAACCAAGAATAGTCCCAAGCAGGGATGGCCTTCACGTCCAAGGAGTCTGTGGGTGTCAGCACATTCATTGAAGCTGGTGTTTTTCATTCAAATTTAACACTAGCATTGCACCCTGGTACAAATTATCTGCTCACTGGAAATATCGCCAGTTAGAAAATTATGATAACTGCTAAAATTTTATTTTCCATCCAAATTTGTGCTTCGATTAATCAACGCAGTGCCCGAAGAGATTACCGACCCACACAAGCTTATGGCTAGCAGCATCTGCCAAGTCAAAAAGACGGAATTGAGTTCAAGTCTTTTTATTTGTACGTCGCCAGCTCTCCTGTCTGTCATTGGCCCCTTTCACCGAGTGCACTGCACATCTTGACTTCGAGTTCAAACAAACCTGAACTGCAACACTTGGCAGCTCTGATTACCTCTCCTAATCCGCCGCCATCACGGCAGGCCCCAGGTAACCTCTGCCGAAGGTTTTTCCGTTACATTATTCTGCCTTTCATTTTCTCCGCTCATTATTATGTTAAAATCCCTTATGGTTGTCATTACCGTATCCTTTGTAAATACAGGCTGGTGCCTTGAACTGTATCAAACAAGAGAGGATTTTGACCACAGAACAGCGAAGCGTTCTAGAACACAGACTTCATTCTTCACCGCGTTACGCAAGCCGGTTAAACAACCTCTGTGTGTTAAATAAGCATGCGTGTTTCTGTGTACATGTGCATGTCTCAGTTGGTCATAACTCAGGGTGCGTGTGTGCACATCTGCAATTAGTTCATATAGCTATTCAGGCATGTATGTGAAATCAGTTTTTGTGTGTTCAAGGCTGCATTTGTGTCAGGACGTCGAGTGCTATCTGCAACCCAGCCACTGGGGATGCACAAGCCAGTGACCCCTAATGGGACCAGCCAAAAGAAGAAGAAGCAGTCCAGTGTTATCTGCCTTGGGTTCTGAAAAGTCAAAGGAAGAAAACAAATCGTGCCTCTCAGATGCTGGAAAGCTCAATGGTTGGTGTTCCGAGTGGTTCCGTTCACTTCAGTCAGTTCTGTAATCTGTCACAGCCCTCAGATCTGAACAACGAGACCCAGAGCTGCGGCATGGTCCAACTGCACCCGAAGGCAGCTCACTTTTCCTCACATCTGGCTCCCATCAACACTTGCTGCTCTGCGTGGGGGAGCCCCCAGCCCACTCTTCTTTCCCCTCAAGCTAGGCAGGAACACTGCATATCTTCACTCCCCGATTCCAACCGGCCCTTCCCCTTGACGGAGCCCCTCGGCACAATGGCACCCCACTGCTGCTGTTCCCCTTTCCAGCATGCTCCCTTGCTCTTTGTGGTGATCACCTGCAATATAGGCAGCTGTGGGGCTTACTGAAAAACAGGAAGCACTCCGGGGCATGTCAGGAATGTTCCTGTCACCGAGGAACTGCATGTCGGAAGAATGTGCAACTGTAAATAAACTGCCAGCGGTTTCTTAAGCCAAAAGAGGCAGCTGCCTGCCACAAGCTTACATAGCCCACAATGCTCTAAACCAAGGAGTAAAATCATCAAACTGCCACCAAGACTGTGTGTCCTAATGCTGGTGAAAATTTGGAGGCTCTTAATGGACGTATCTTCAAGATGCAAGTCAGTTGTGGCTGGTTGCCAGGTGATCCCAGGTACACATTACAAAAAAAATGAAGCAATAATGGCTCTGTCATTCAAGCAAAACATAAATAAATAAACAACACTAAGGCAACTTCACTGTTACTTTCTACCTCCCCTATAGTCTACCATTATGATAACACTATACAGTGCTAGTTTTTCACTTGTAATATACTTTTTGGATGCTTAAAAGTATTTTTACCATCCCATAATTGCAGAATAAACAGTTTTAAGGGTCTGAATGTGTATATGACTGTGTTCCTTCTTAATGGCCTTCAGTTTCCCAAGTGTCACAATCAAGTTGTATTTCATAAGCTGGGACATGACCTCATGTCGTTCAGGACAGCAGGCTGCTGCCCTGTGGAGCCTACACTGTGGCAGCTATATTTAAATTACCGCAGACATTACATACTTTTCCTGTAATGGGTCTGATTGGCTCTGTCAGTCACAAAGCTTCATTCATTGGCTCTCTGAGAGGTATTGCCACACCTTCTAATGCGGTTGGCTAATCCAGCAGAAGTAGGAGACGAGCACACGTCCGCCTGAACAGAAGCCTACTTTGAGGTTTCGTATCTGCGGAGCAATGTGACTCTGCTAATGCCAACCACAACATCTGGCAGAACACAGGGATAGTAGATAATAAAGTCACATTTATCTTCTGATAGAACATCTGTGTATGCATGCGTGTGACATGGTCTTTATCTGAGTAGCTGCACGCCTGCCTCATTCTCACACGTGCAGGACAGCTTGTACTTGGTGTGCAGGCATGCTCCTGTAAATGTCAGTCTATAATGTACAGTCCTCGGTATCGGATGTCTACTGCATTTCTGAGTTTAGAGTAACAACAAATAAGCACAAGAGGGACTGGTGTAAAAATCACAAGCCTGTGCCATATGGAAATCCTATAGAAATCCTATAGAACTCCTATACACGGATAGCTCATCTTTCAGAGTTGAACTCCGCCTTCAGGAGTCAACTAGATGCCTTCAAGCTGGACATCCAGCTTCTCCAAGTATCCCCCACAATTTGTTAGCCCTTCTGCTGTGCCGTAGCCTGTGTATGGGTATGGTTCTGCTTTTTTGTCATGGACTGTAAAATGGATTCATCATTATCCAGCTGTGATCACAAAATTCTCCTATTTCCACAAGTATGTCATGGAGATTCATTCTAATTACTGTAATATTCCATTAGCCATATGTTTCCTGTATAGCATAGAGGAGGTTCCAGTTCACCACCTCCAATTCCAGAGGAAATGATACTCTTTTTCTCTCAAAGAATCTACAAATAAAAAGAAACCGACTGAGGACAAATGATGGTAACCACAGCCAAAAAAGGGAGGTCTTACAGTATTGTTCACATGTGAACGACGTGCTCAGTAAGTTATTTGTTGCTGTGTTCACAGACCAAAGGCTTGTCTTACAGATCTCGTGTATACATGTCATTACACAGACTGGGAAGAAGTGAGTGGGAACTTGATAAGGCAAGACTGGAATGCCACAGCAATACAATACCATGTCTTGAGTTACTATTCTAAGTCAAGCTGGAGTGCTGCAAATTTTTAAGAAGATTGTCTTCTTTGCCTTAGTGAAAATTCACAGTTAGGCAAGAAAATGAACTTCTTCATGTGGGAGTATTTGATAGAGATACCCGAGAACTCGTTGCTGATTTCCTGTTTGTGAACAAAAGCTGAAATTTGACAATGCCACATGACACATCTCAGTATTACATTATTTGTGCATGAGCCCACACATGCAAGTATATGCTCAACACACACACACACACACACACACACACACACACAC
>JAACJT020000086.1:21540356-21559704 GCA_009936485.2 Gymnarchus niloticus | reverse complement strand
ACACACACACACACACACACACACACACACACACACGTGTGTTTCTGAACATGTGGGGACCTTCCATTCATTTCTATGGGCCTAACCCTAATCCTTTGACAATTTGACAACCCTAAACCTTACCCAACCCTAACCTTAAATATAAGAAACCCAAAAAAATACAAGACTTTTCGCTCTTTTGGTTTTTTGATTGCATATTCATAGTTTTTTTTTTTTTTTTTTTTTTAATAAAATTGAGTTTTCCCTTGTGGGACAAAAAAAGAAAATGTTCTAAGATTTTAAAAACACTGACTAGCTTTTAAAAAAAGATACTCACAAGAATATCAGCACACAGAGATGGAAGCCAGGAGGAGATGGAATGTGAGGGTTAGTGGTGGTGCTGACTGCTGACAGAGAAACGAGGCCTAGCATGGCATGCTGATCAGGCAGGAAGCCGCTGTTGGGCAGACAGTATTGGTGGGAGAAGGAAGATTCTAAATAACGAGTGTATTTTCTAGGCCTGAGGAACACTGGTCTTTGCTATGTGAAGACAGGCAATCTCCTGCTTCGCTTTCCCTTTACTTCTCAGGTATAAAAGTGGTATTTTTCACTCTGCAAAAAACTCTGAAGCACAGAATCTTTGGGTTATTGTAGCAACATAGAAACAGATGAACCAAAACATTAAAATCACCCTCTAGTAGAACAATTGGCTCTTCCCGGCACCCAGTTGGCACGCCTTTAAAATACAAATGAGAAAGGCGATATAAGAGGACTGGCACAGACTGGCCAGAAGCAGTTGAGCTGAACTCTCCAGGTTACTTATCCAGGTCCACTGCCATGCACTCCGAGTGGCATGACTAGAGGAATGATCCTGCAGGAACTAACCCATGTCATGGGGGTAAATCCTCATCACGAAGGGATGGACCTTGTTTGCTTTAATGGTCCACAATGGTGGCCCATGTTTCACTGGACACTCTTGGATGCCTTTGGCCTCCCCTCCCTCTATACCTACCTCTTCTCTGTCCTCTGTACACTCTCCTCTTCCTTCCCCTACCACACATTTCTCTCTGCTTGACACCTCATCCCTGCTCAGTTGTTAACACAATGCACAGGGTGCCTGTAGAGGAGCATATATACTTGAGTTTAATTAGTGGCAGGATGTGTCATTGAGATTAGATTCACAACATATCTCTTCACTTGTAACTTTCCTTGTGAAATGATGTGAATTGTGGGTTCATACCTCACACTTGCCTTGCTGTTTATAGCTATATAAATGTTATATGTACGAAGTGTTTTGCATTTAATGATTAACCCGATGATCAACTATATGCCAGTGATGATGTATATTAATTAACAGTTAATCTAATTTGCTTATACGCTTATTGGCTCAGCGATTTGTGCATGCTGTCAGTGCAAAAGACGTAAATAAAACAGCAAATATTTTTGCACAAAGCGAACTATATCTCATTGCATGTACATCAGTCCCAGTACAGGAGTGCTAATGGACTTTTTGCCAAGCACTAGACACAGTGATCACTTGATAACACAAAAATCACATGAAAGTCTCAGGTCAAGCAAATCACAATAAAATGACCTCAGCTGTTAAGGCATTTTCTCAAAAAATTGACTCAAACTAATCTAATCTTGCAATTTATGACATACTTCTCACAAATCTGTCTCTAAACCAATCAACATACATAAGAACACATAAAAGGGGTAGGTGGTGTGGTTTGTTTTTTACAGTAAAATGGAACAAGACAGACGACAGCAACCCCTGTGACAGAGGACATGACAGAGGAAGAGGAGTACCTGCTGGAAGAGGTGACCTCCATTGACATTGGGTCAACCATTGTAGACAAAGTGGTAAATCATGACCTCTCTTAGCGTGAGACAGGTATGAGGGTGCAGCAGTTGCCCAAAGTATGTGATTGAATACGTGTGTGACTGTGTTCTGCAATGGGTTGGCACTCCTTCCAGGGTGTACCCCAGCTTTGTGCTGGAATAGGCTCCAGGCCCCAAGTGACACTGCACAGGATAAGTGATTCAGAAAGTGGCTGGGTGCAACACAGCTTTATCCCGTAAATGTTTGATTCCTTGCTCATGATCAAGTTTCTGTTTGAGCTTAATCCTGGCTGTAAAATGTTCAATACAGTAAAATTTCATTTCAGTAAACATTTGTCTTCTTTTTTACATTTCACTTTATTGGGCCATCTGTGCTCTGCTTTAGTGAAATGCATGGTTGCTTGTGAATATCCAGTGAATGCCTGGATGTGTTACTCTTGTAATCCTTTGTGTGACTGTGGATTATGCAGTTCAGCAGCAAACATTATTGTTTTGACGAGTATGGAGTTTTGCATTAAAAACAGAGTTACACAAAATGCGTTATTGTTTCACAGGTTTTGTTAATTTTGGTTACTGTTTCCATCACTGTGGTAAGCAACTCAGAAAAACTGTAACTCGATGAACATACAAACTGTTTTACTGCATCAAATGAGAAAGACATCAATGAAAAGGAAAATGAATCATAAATACAATGGGAAAAGCATTTAAAGTTGTAGTTGATGCGCTTTAGCATGAGAAATTTGTGTAAAATAATGAGAAATGTGAGTGTCTCGTGTCCAAATGTATTACTGCTATCGGGGTGTGAGAAACGATCAGGAGATTCGCTTTACTAGTGTGGGAAATGTGCCAAAGCGATAGAGAAAACCTGTTATGTCCAGGAGGACATTGCTTTTAATACATCTGTCTCTATTTTCGCAAGCCCTGTACGATAATAGCTTACAACCATTCGGCTGTATTTTGGTCTGACTCATTCCCAGAAGCCGATTCCGCTCCTTTCTGGACCCACAAACTTCTGGCTGTGTGTCGCCACTGAAATTAGAGCTGAAAAAGAGGTAAAAGAGGTAAACAGAGGAAAATTAGATGCTTAATTCCCAGCTAATGCTTTTAATGAGGTAATTAGTTAAGGGGAGAGAGAGAGAGAGAGAGAGAGAGAGAGAGCAGCTCAAGATTGTATTGAGAGTTTTGCTGACTGGTTTTACAGCAAATAAAGAAAAGAAAGACATGAATGAGGGCTCCTTCCAGTAGGAAAATTTGATGCCAGTAGGTGCTGATCCAACATCAGAACCTACTTTACACCTGTAATACTAAATATATACTAAAGGTGTCTCTCTGTGAGTCTTTTTGGCACCTCAAATATGTGCTGAGCAGCCAATATTTCCTAGTTTTCCTCCTTCCATTCCTTGTTTTACACTACGAATGTGGATGTTGTAAGTACGGGAATGAAAAAAGGCAACTCATGCATGAGAGGTGAAGGCTAAAATTATTATAAACATGCTCCTCCAATTTAAACAACTTAGAGATTAGGATCTCAGCACGGATGACAATTTGCTATGCTAATAACGTCCAGAGGGACTTCGATTAGACTGACGAGAAGAATGCCATATCATTCAAAGATCTTTTAAAGGGTTTCCATAGAAATTGCAGGGGAAAAAAAAACACTTATTGGAAAAGCAATGCAGTGCTTCTGTTGGATGGGTCTCGGGAAAAGCAGTAACCCATTCTCCTGTGACCTTGGGTTCCACGTGGGCGGAATAGTCAAGCTTCAGCAGCCCATGACCAATTATAGAGTCGGAGGCTGGTCTTGACCAGTCCGGTTCCACGTAGGAGCATTCTGAGAGATCACTGTGGTGAGAGCCCAGGCTGCTCCATGGTATCTGGGAGTCAGAAACTCTTTTCCTTCCATTTAAAGGCCTATTATTATTGCTGTTTCTTGCCTTTGATTTACTTGTCATCCTGTGCAAGGTATTCCTCAGCCTTGTGTCCTGTGCTACACAGAATTGGTTGCAGGCTGTCCGTAATCCTGTGCTGGCTCAGCAGCAAGAAAATGGATTGATGGGTAGATTTACTTTCACATTTTATTATTTTTAGGTTTCTCAGATATCTTGAGGTGCCTTAACTCAATGCAGTCCGCTCTCTAGGCAAACCTATTATCCCCAGAAATGATGGCAACAGGCAAGGCCATGTACAATAAGAATTTTTATTTTGAAATTTAAAAACTTTAAGAATTTTTAGTTTATTTTAAAATGTACAGCCTGAAACGTGCTGATGTCTGGGTGAAGATATTTCCTGAACCCATTCTAGCTAAATAAATCACTCAAGTATAAATGAACAGGGGGGTGTTCCAGAACGCGGGTTGAACAAAACTAAGCAAAATTGTGTTAAACTGTGTTCCACCTGTATGTCCTGTTATTTCAGTCCCCGTCTCTCCCTTTTAGCTCCCTTATTCAGTCCCTGTGATAGTGTCTTTGCTTTGTTCTCCTCAAGTTCATTGCTGTGTTTTCCCCCGTGTTCTGGGTTCAGCCCGGAGTTTCTTTTCTTGTGTTATCCTTGCTTACCCCCATTATTACCCCATTATACTTTTACCTGCATCCTTGCCTCCCTTGCCTCTTGTACTGCAAATTTGGGTCTGGTGACAACCGTGACAATGACTTTGTTTGTTAGTTGTTTATTACGGACCACAATACAATTTCACATTTTTTCGTAAATATTAATTTCTCCCTATGGTGTGTTTAAACTATGTTAAAATGACTGAGAAATATATATACTTCTAACCTTATAGCTAGCCTAAGGGTAGCTAATTATCTTCGAGTTTTTCATTAATAGTTCATTTCTATACACTATGCACCAGTAGGGCAAAGTGACGTGCTTCACATTGCAAAAATGTCCCCACAGCCTAAGCTTCGACATTGTTAGGCTGCAGATTTCTGAAAACTTCCAGCTGTGTTCTTGATGGGGTGGAGTGCCTTTACCAACAGGCCTTTCACACAACACGGTCATCTAGTGCTTCTGCAATGCTGTGGTTGTGTTACATCCCAACATAGCTGGAACAGGGAGATCATCGAGGCCCCTGGAGGGTCAACGCTTTTCCACATGCCTTCTTCAGTGTCATTACACACCAAACATTAAAAGCAAATTGGTTTAACTTAGCAGGATCAGATGTGATTTCATGACATTAAAACTCTTGTGTTTGTTTTAAATATACTCTATAATTCTACTACTACTTCCACTTACTTTCTTTAAATGTTACTAGCAAATCTGTATAAGAAGTAGCCAATGACACAGTAAAGTGAATCATTAAGTATATGAGTTATGAGCTTGTCATTCTCTTATATGACAGCACCATACCATGCAGTGGTAATGATAAAAAAATACCTTCAGTAAATATAACTACTGTATCCTCTCTGGTGATCTTGCATGAAACACACTGTGGTGCAGTCATGTTTCTTTACGCAGTACTCTCCTCCGCAGCTTTCTTAGAGCTCTTTGAGACTGCACTGCACACCCTACGTGTACCATTCTAGCTGAAGTATGTTTCCCCATAGCAAAGTGCCCATAATCCCATGATAAAAACCGAAGAACTCTAGCATGAAAGAGAGTTCCTGAGATTCTTCTCCTTCCCCTCTCATCTCCTCATTTCTCACTTTCCACTCTGACCATGGCTGGCAGAGTCTGTTTACCATCCAGCTGGAGCCAAGCTTGTTAAGAGACCCAATTCTGAGATTCTGCCACAAATTACACAGTGAGAGAGAGCCACCCACTAAATACACGTATGTATGCACCAGTCTCGTTTGGCCTTCTCCCTCCTGAGACTGGGCTGGCGTCTGCAGACGGACTGAAGCATTTTACTGTTGGTTTCCAGTTGCTTTTAGCTTCTATATTTTCATCTCTGAACCACCAAATTGTGCACCCCCTCCCTTTAGATTTTAGTGTATTACATGACAAAGCCACAAAACAGTTTCATCTCCATAAATTTCTAGCATGGCCAAAGGCAAAAAAAAAAAAACTATTACTATATTGACCAGTGATGTGTTAAATCTCCCCTTGTTAATTTTAATTATTTAATAATAAAGAATAATAAATACAATTTAATAATGAAATAACTCCAATATTTTCTGTAGGCGGGACTATAATACATTAATTTGTCTAACACATGATCTTGAACCTTACAAATGTGCTCAATTTTGATGCAGGAAATCTGTTTGCATTGTCTGAAATGTCAGGATTTAATTGTTGCTTGAACTGTCGGCACGTTATTTTTTATAGCGGTAAAAATTGTTGTATAAGCCAAACATTTTAATTAAACACATATAGATGTTTTGGGATGGCTCCAAAGTGATACACAGAAAGGGGGTAAAATAATTAATGTTTGGCTATCTGCTTCATCATGCACCTGCAAATCAGAACAGGACTAAGGGGAAGTTGAAGGAAGATTGCAATCTGTAATGATTCATAGATTTTTTTTTGTGTGGTATATTCAGCAAAATAATTGTTAAATACTCGACTTTCAGCTCCTCAGTTGATTGTCTTAATTAAAATAGGGACTAATTTATGCCAATAACGATGCAATGGCTGAATGATGTATATCATTTATTAGGTTCTCACATTTTATCAGCTCTCTGTGCACAGAGTAACAGTTTGGCCATTTGGACATTTAACTGCAGAAATCAGTTCAGTTCACTTTTTTCCAATGAACTCTATTTACATAATATAGTTTTAAAAACGCAAACACCCAAGTGAAGATTACTTTTTTTTCTTTTCTTTTCCAAATTTCTCAATCTGAGTGTCTGTTGGGGTGTTATGAAGACCCTTTAAAGGTAACTGGATAGATCCTGAGAGAAAGACATCCCCAGTTACCCACAAAATGAATGACATGGCTTGTGGAACCCTGTCATGTGACCAAATGATGACGCAAGGAAAGTTCGGTGCCAGAGAATATGAAGGATACCCTGGAGAGAATAACAAAAGTAAGTGGGAGGCTTCTGCCAAACGAAAATGGTGCTTTCATTCATAGAAATGATGGATACATTTCATTTCCCAATATAAAGCATGCTGTTCTTTGTGTTATGCAGTCATGGTATCTGTAGATTTTTTGGCGATTGTGCAAATCGCATCCACCTGCTTTCCAACAAAACACTACAATCCACTACAATCCAAACTAGTGTATGCGCTGCGATTACAGATGTATGCCATTCAGCCAAACACAATGTACGAGTCAGGTTTTATGGGATTAATCAGTATGTTTTGCAGAAACGAGCCTATGTTTTATTAAAGGGTTGCACCCTGTTTCTGTAATGCATGCTAATGTGCTCGGATCTGAAAAGCGCACAAAGTCATTTCATCTTGATCAGTGAGATTCACGGTCACAAAAAATGAAAAAGGTCAGTGTCATGTGACTTGTGCAACGTGGCTCTGCCGCCACAAGCAGCGCTGAGGGTTGGGCCAACAGATACAGACAGGGAAAGAGGGAAGGAGAGAAAGAGTTTTAAATACAGTTACATGATCCAGATATTCTCTCTGAGCTGCTGGAACAAAGTGAGATTTAGCCTTGTCCCCATCTTAGTTTCTGGGGTGGGCAGTGGTGTTCTGTGAGAGATATGGGGTTTGTTACTGTGTTCCAGCACTTAGTGAAAGAGAGCTTTTGTTTCAGTAGAAAATAAAAGTTTGCCTCTGTGCATGTGAATAATTTACCGATTGGGCCATTTTCCAGTTAGCAGCAAACGGCAGGTGATGTTGTTTATCCAGAAAATCACCTTATTTGTATGAGTTACTGAGACACAATGTAAATCCCAGACCCAATGGTTATCCCTGAGCACAGTACAAAGCTTATAGTTAAAGAGTTCGTATTTATTATAGCCCATTCAAGAATAGAAAATTTGTAACAAAATCTTGTATTTCAATACTTTTTTTCTTGACAAATCAAAATACTTCTGATTGCAATTTGGTTTTTGCTTTATTACTTTTCCTGTCTCACAGTTACAATAATTTGTAGCTTGAAAAAGAACACAGAATTATGAATCATTGCTCTTCTATTAAAACCATCTCCTCTGGAAAAATGACGGCTATATAAGAATAGACACAATCCTCATTTGATGTGCAGTGCAGAAGGCTTGCAGTCTTGCACTGTCCTAGCAACCTCAGAAAGAATCCTGGGCGCATTCTGAAGCTCTGTTTAACTCACCCCGTTGACTTTCTCACAGTGTGCTCCACTTCAGCAGAGGATCCCTGGCTGGTGTTGTCATCCCAGATCCCGGGAGCCCCATACACATGAATGTACCAGCATGCTGGTCATGTGGTCACAGGCTCAACAGACGTAGCTTGATTTAGCCCCCTGCCTGGAATGTAGGTCAGTGTCTAAGCTGGATATTGTAAGTATTTGGGAGTGCAACAAGACAATTGCTTGAATTTCTCGCTTCCTTTTTTGTTAATGCACTAATCGATTAGTGTTTATATGTTTACTTTTTCTGCTCCGTGTAAATACTTTGCAAGATCTAAGTAGTGAGGAAATACCAGCCACTGGTGATGTATATCATCTTAAACTTCACCTTCATGCAATACTCCTTCCATTTTGATCTGTACTGCAGTATATTCCATAATCCAATTCCTAGAGTATGCTTAACTGGGATTCAAAACACAGTGAGAGTGGAAAGTGTAACTACTCAAGATGTCAGACAGCTCCTCTTATTTCTTTCTCCACATGTTGACAGCTGTTCTGAAAACTAACTTTCTAATATAGATGTGTAATACAACCTAATGATTATCATATCAGCAATAATAATAGGAGGATAACTATTATCACATGTGAAAAATGTACAGTGCCCTTTAGGGTAGAACAAATTCTACTGGAGTTTATATTAGAAACTCTTTGGCAGGCGACTTTGCTTTGGAAAACCTGAAAAATGTGGTCATGAATGAACAAAATGCTTCTGCTCATTTTAAGTCCTGTCCCTTTGCAATATTGTGGGTCCTCCTCTCCTGGCTGATCATCAACCTGACCATCAGCCACTTGGACATGGAGGACCTCTGACCATGGCTTCCACTGGTTCATGTTCCATCTGCATCTGGAGCCCATGTTAAGAGAAAAAGCAGTATCCCTATATCCACTGTGCAGTTGTCTGTAGGCCTACTGTCATAATCAATGTACTTCAAACAACTGTCATATACCATGGACTCTGTTGTCTGCTTGGGTTTTATATGAAATGTTCTCTCCCAATAGGTGATTGTCAAGCTTCATTTACTTCACTTAAAAGTAATTACGTTTTTTTTTTTTTATAATGTTACACTGGTGGTTCATATAATTAACGGTTAGGAAGCTTGATGTTCAGATAATCGGCATTGAACTCTATAAGTTTGATTCCATGTAACCCTGACCAGGATAAGTGGGCAGCAGATGGATGGACAAGTATTTTTCATTATTAAAGTTTTTCTCCATTGCTTTGGCACGTTCCTCACATGAGAATTTCCATGCATTCTCAGGACTCAATGCAATTCTCAAAACAGTAACACACCTTTACAAAACTACCTGAAACACAACGTTTTGTGGAATGCAGGCCCCAGCTGTAGAGCACAGTCCAGAGGATCAAGTGATCAGGGGTGTGGCACCCCAAGATCGGCACACCATCGAGGTGTCTGAAGCTAAAATGTTTTGTCGAATAGACCGTACTGACTATGTAGACTCTAAGCAAGTTTGTCGAAATGAAAATATTATATGGTTCAAGTGTTTGGCATGCAACAATTAACTCGATGATCAGTTACGTCAACCCCAGCAAGGATTTATGTATATTAACTTGATAATGAATGTACAAACTGCCAGCACATCCAAGGATTCTTTAAGCAATTTAGTACCATTTTTGTTTTACATTTAGATTTTATTCATTTGGCAGATGCTTTTGTCCAAAGGGACATACTGTGAGTATCACACCCACACCAGGTCAGCCTTGCCCAAATCCTGCCCTGTCAACACCCACCCAGCCACACCCCTCACATCAGCATTCCTCATCACCAAAATATTGGAAAGCGCTGATTTCAATTAAGCCACTCCCTTTTAAGTATCTCCTGTTCCTTTGCCTCACTCTGAGGTACTGCGTTTTACGACCCTTACTGAGTGTTTAGTCATCTCTGACGTTTGCCTGTGCCTGACCCTTGCATATTCTTTGACTTTGCTCTTTTGCCTCTTGTCATTTGGATTTGTTTGCTCTGCTGATTGCTGCTCTGGATTTTGACCACTTTTACTTGTGACCACGACTATAGCTTTGTATACCCCTTTGGCTCGTGGAAATCTTGACTCCGCTTTTGGGACCAGCAAACAAGTGCAGATTAACACTGGATTCAGAGCTATTGAATTATGTTTCCTACTAGAAGGCAATAAATTAAATATTAAAGACAAGGGCTTTTTTAATAAGAGCTTGGAATGGGAGTCCATAGGAGGAGAATCATTGGATGATTAGAGAAGGCCAGCATCAAGGACTAGAACTTGATGTGAGCATCTATGGGGAGTCAGTGTAGAGACAAGTATAGGGAGCAGGTGTAGATGGCATGCTGCCACATTCTGAACCATCTTGAGTAGCTTGACAGCACAAGTCATTAGCCCAGCCAGCAAGGAATTGCAGTAGTCAAGCTAGGAGATGAGTACCTGGACAAGGAACTGAATTGTGTAATCAGACAGGTATGGCCTGATCTTTGTGATATTGTTGAGGTCAAACCTGCAGTAACAGGAGACAACAGAAATGTGGTCAGTGAAAGTTAGCTGGTCAATGGTCATTACTTTCTGGCAGTGTTTGATGTCAACACCTCGAAGACCCTAGTCAAGCAACAATGTCATGGTGAACAGTAGGGTTGGCCGGGAAAATGAGAAGCCCGGTCTTAGAGATGTTGAACTGGAAGTGTTGATCCTTCATCTAGGCAGCAATGTCAGCAAGAAAAGAAAAAATCTGAGCTGGGACCGTGGTATCCTATGAAAGGACAGGTAGAGCTGCATGTCGTCAGTGTAGTAATGGAAGGAGAAGCTGTATGACTGTATGATTGGACGTAGGGAGGTGGTGTACAGAGAGAAGAGAAGGGGGGCCAAGGACTGAGCCCTCAGGTGTTACAGTACCAAACTTCTTTGCAGTATGTTTGATCCTGTCTGAAGTCTGTTATATGATAGTGTATGACTTGCAAGAAAAGTAAAATTGTCTGTACCAGTCAGTCTCTTTTTTTATGGTATAGTAGAAGGTTGAGTCTCATACTGAGATTCAGAGTCAGAGAGGGCAGTTAGGGGTTGCAACTAGGACATACCATGACCTCCACCGCTGTCTTATCAACCACATTTCTTAATGTGAAGAAAATTTATCAAGCAAGAAAGGACATAAGTTAAAGTGTTCAGGAAAATATCCTGGACAATATAAAAAGAGACAACAATTAAGACACTTATGTTATACACTATATCATCTTGCTCCCTCCTAGAAATTTCACCATAGGCCAAGACCACTTTTACTTGGCATTTGTTCAGTTTCATTTCTGTGTCACTGGTAAGCTAGAAACACAGGTAAAGGTCATTCTGCATTCTTGAGTGGACATCTCTCTGCTCACCATCGTTAAGCATCAATGGACATTAAACAAGCTATGACAGCAGACCTGACTCTCTTCTGTGTTCTTCTAATATCCATGTTTAAGAGTTCAGCATGACTGCTCTGGTCATGGGGGTAGTGTGGATTCAGTTCAATTCAATTTTATTTATATAGTGCCTTTAACAAACAGCATTGTCACAAAGCGCTTTAAATAGCCCCAGGCCCAGAGAGTAAGCCAAAGGCAACAGGGGCAAGGAAAAACTTTCTCATGACAAAGAAAGCTTGGGTGGAACCAGACTCAAGGGGGAGGCCCATCCTTCTCTGGTCAACACCGGGCAGGACAAGGTCATTAACACAGTATGAAATAACAATGAGGTATAACAGTCAGATGGAAAGCAGTACTGGAGGAGGCAGTCAGGTGATTGGGTTGAAGAGCAGGTTCAGTGGCTCAGATGTTGGCAAACTGGTCAAGGTGGACAGGTGACAGGGGCAGGGCACAGAAGGCCTACAGGCAAATTGTAGGATCTCTTGACTTCAGACCTCCAAAAGACCCCAGAAAGGGGGGTGGAGGGAGAGAGAAAAGTGCATGAGCAGACCAACAATTTAAGACTGCAGAATAATTGCAATAAAACAGCAAGAGCTCTGGTATAGCTATATGTGGTCACATAACTATGAGGATGAGGCCAGTGGGGACACAGGCATGAGGAATCTCTGAATGACAGCACTCCAACAATACACAGCAAGGTGTGAAGCAGTGAAGCAGGAGTGACAGCACTGACAGAACAGTTCATCCAAAGTCAATGGCACTGATCCCCATCTCTACACCTAAGACTTGAGTCAGTTATATTGTTTATAATGGCACGTTTCTACCCCATGGTACAGGCTTGACTCGACTCAACTCTACTCGCCTTTTTTGCGTTTCCATTTGGCAAAACTGAGAATAGTACCCCGTGCTATTTTTTGGTCCCATCTCTGCTGCATTTCTAACCAAGCCGAGTCGGTACTACGACGGCCATGTGAAAACACTGCAGGCTACAGATTAGTCAGAGAATCAACAGCACTGCGTTATCAACACACGACGGGGTATACTGAGCAAAACATTTTTGCAAGCTCTTTTGGATTTGATTGACCGTCTATTGTTTTTAATTTCAACCGATACAGACGCCTGGAAAACCACTCCGCGGTCAACTACTATTACATATTACAATGGTTATGCTGTGCATGTGTGTTTCGGATCTATTTGCAAAGTTGCCACCGCGGACCGTCTGTTTGAGCATTTGACCAAGTAGATCACCGTTTTTCAGCAGTGTTTTGTTTTGCTGCACTCAGCCTCTTCTGAAATAAGCTTTTTCCTTACTGTGACAAATAGCCACATACTTAAAATGAAATTCAGAAACCCTTCCATACCATCCATTGTTCTTTCTTGTTTGTCGCATTGAAGATGACATTATGGGAATTGTGTACAGCATTATGACCACCAGCTTTCTGCAATGGAAACGGAACGCCAAGAGAATCGAGTCGAGTCAAGCCCAGTCGAGCTGAGTTGAGTCGAGTCGGTACCGTGCAGTTGAAACGCGCCATAAGTAATACCTTTGGGGTCAGAGATCTTACTTTCTAAAGCCCCAATTTGAGCTTGACCCCCTAAATACTTTGTGGCAATGGTTCTAACCTGATATTTATCATGTTATAGCAGACATTGTTGTGGAACAGTCCTCTACGATTAAAAGTGTGGGAAACAGACACGGTCTCATTATTATGAACCTCAGTTGACAACTCTAAGCATCCAGCAGACAGTCGGTTAAGCTAAGTCTGCAGCCTGGATTTGGCTGTGGTTAGCCAACATTTTCCATTAAGACTATTACCTATGCTTTTTGATAAGAGAGTGGCACCTGGCCACATAGGGTGGATTCCGTCTCTCTTCAAAAATCCAGGTCTCCCCAAAAAAATCCGCCAGTTACCTATAAAACCCACATCATTTATTGGGCACCATTCCAACAGCCAATGATGTAGTGATGATGATCTGCTGTAAATTTCATTGCTGCATCTAGTGGGAATGGAACTAGAGCACGTTACTGATGCAGACATTTGCTTCAAAAGCTTACATACTCTATGAAATTCATCTCTGTGATTTTCGACTGCCTGAACCAGACATTGTTAGTGCAGACGTTAATAACAATATGAGAGAATATACGTTTACTTTTAGCCAGCACTTTAAAATTTGCAGGGATATCGGTTGCTCTGGCCTCCGGAATACAATTGACTAAGGTCATTGGTGTCACTATATTCATGTTTTGTACAATACAGTAGCCAATTTCCAGAGCGTTTTTAAAGGGAGACTCAGTGGGTGTTTCACTGAGGGCAGAGAACTTGTTGCAAACGTGAATGTGTAAATAGTGCTGATGAGTGTTAGGTTTAAGTTTGCGATTACACCGCCAAGTCGTCACCCATTCGCCAGATCTATGAAACCAAATATTACAGATCATGATGAAATGACATGTCAAAACTTCTGCTGTGCATTTAGCAACAAAAGAAAATTTTGAAATGGTTCCATGCAAAATGAATTGGCCCCTTCCACTCTATAACTGTTTATGCTGCCTTTAGCACTTGTAAGTGGAATTAAGCAGTGTTTCTGCTTATTGAGCAGTAGTACCTGTAGGTACTGAGCTCACAAAATGAAACATGCTGATGTGATCATGTAGAACTCTCTGGTATTGAGCAGAATTCTCTCCTCATTCAGCGACAGCAGGCTATCCAGGTGCCGATGTTGTGACAATACCACCCTTCTTCACTAGGGGCATGAGACTATTTCTAAAGAATGCAGTGCTCAGTTATTGCCAGGTATAACATATTGGTCCGGAAGTTCCATTTCTGACTCATTACAGCATTTCCCCAGCACTCCTGAGAATTGTACAGGTGGTTAAGGGAAAGTTTCAGATAAGCATTCATGCTTTTAGTGAACGTTGGTTTTTGCAGCTCCGGGATTCTTCGAATCTTCCTGAATGATTTTATGATTCTGTGATTGGAAGTCTTTTCACAGGTCAGTTATTTTTGCGAAGATTCACCATTCCCACAGAGCATCTCTGTTTGGACAGTATGCATAAGCACAGGCTGTGGACTGGATTTTCTCCCTACATATGTCAGATGTTTGAGAGATTATTTTTGAAGTTTCTTTTGTGCATGGCCTGGTGTGTCCCTAGAACATGTGCGCTGACTACGTCCCTCTGAAAAAAGAGCTAAAGTTACTCAGATTTTTGTTTGACAGGGTTACCCCAACTCAGTATTTTCCTCCCACAGATTACATCTACACACTGGTACAACACACCAAAGGACTAGACACACACAAAAACATGCAAGATTAAAACAATATAAAAACGTGCCCTCTAAATAACTCAGTGCATTTCTCCCAATTAAATAATGAAAATAGTGCTGTTGCTACTCTTGAGAGAATATGGAGTATTTTGTAAGTGACAGGTGAACAAATGCAGTCCTATGTGCGATGCCCCACAATAGAAAGGGTTAAGCCCTGGCCTTCCCCCACCGTACACGTGTGAGGGTAGCTGTTATCAGTAATTTGTTGGTTAACCTCTGACAACCTTACACTGGTGTGCACTACTCGCCAAATATCCTGAAACAAGTTCCAGGGTCACAGGAACACAGAGTCACTGGTAATATCTTCAAGGCGTGGTGCTGCAACACTGAGATGATTTGTGAGTGGCTTCTGGTCTTCAGTGCTGGTCCCTGTCCCTGGAACAGCCAGCATCGTTACATTCTTTAAGCTGCTCCAAGGACCTCAGGCAGCTCCGACACTGAAGTACTCAAGTCAAGTTATGAATGTGACCAAAGGGTTTGGAAATTTATTTCTGAGGCAGGGTAGTGAAATTGTAGACATTTAATTTATCTTAATTCAATAAACAAATATTGCATTTTGTGTTTTTTAAGTGTATATACTTAAAAATAATGTATGTATGTATATTTGCATATATCATTATATATAATAAATTATGCAGTGAGAAGATGAGTACCAAAGATATTTACAGTGCATAGTGGATGCTGTGGTCGCTATCAAACCAGGCTAATTAGTTAACTGCAGTTATAACTTTCGAATGCTGTACTCCACAAAGAGTATTAACAATAATCCTCTTAGCACATGACAGTCATCTCCAGTGGGCGACGCTAAAGCATGCCCGGCCCTGTGTAATCTACTCCATTGAAGGTATAGACCCTATGACACAGTTCTATAGCTTGGTGTGCGTACTGGAGGTAATGATTTACCATTGAAGAGTGACGCTAATCTAAAAGCTGCCAATGGACTTGAGCCAGTGTAGGGCAGACCCAGTCATGTGTGCCTAAACAATCTGAGACCATCAGCTGAGGTCTGGCACGTGGTCTCTGACCAGTCCCCTGCCTGGTCAGACCAACGTGACCCCCCCCGCCCCGGGTCTGATGTGGCACAGGGGTTGCCGGGCCAAAGTCAGTTGCAAAATAGCAACTCAGGAATCATCCCCAGCCAGTAGTTTGTCTAGACCATCAGCCAACATCATGATATTCGTTTGAAATACGGAGCCTGATGAGGATAGAAAGACCAACTGCAATAACATATCGAAGATTGTTGCAGCTATGAAAATATTTCTGCACACTTTTTCATCTGCTACATAGTCTGCTCCTCAAACCAGACTCATTGTATGCTTCTAGTCCACATTAGTCTTTTTACCGTCTTTTTCCCTGAGAGGATCCAAAACACAAATGTTTATATGGCGCATGTTCCCATCTTACGTAAGATGTATACCGTTTCAAACAGTTACAGATTACACCTTCGAAACAGCATTGGTCCCTGTCCACAGATTTGTTACCGACTCCATGAATCCCCCTGCTGAGTAAGGAGAGGCCAAAGTTGAGTACTGGGCTCATTTCCTTCCCCCTCCCATCCACTACCCCCTCTGACTTGAAAAAGAATCAATGTGCTATGGTGCCCATAAACAATGTTATATTACGGGAAGTAGGAAGTTCGGTAATGATTGTTGTTTTGTACCCTAAGTCAAGTCTGCAACTCCGCAGCTTAAATCACACCAAATTTGCACATTTGTAAGTTCATCTATGCACCTTCGTTTTGTCACAGATTTGGCATGGACAATTTCCTCCATCCAACTAGCTGTCTGCCTCACTGGCCTATATGCCTCATTTTCCATGAATTTGCTTGCAGATGGTGCCTGTCTGTATGAGCTGTGAATGTGCACGAGATACAAGTACTTCCTGTGAATGTCTGCTGTGAGCGTGTGCACCATATCGTCAGTGTGTGTGATGTGTGTCTGTGCACTGAGTGTGCGACACGAGTGTTATGCAAGCATATGCTTGAGATTGCTAGCTGCTTCCAAATACCAACGGGCGCTTTTGTTTTGAAGTTTGCGCTACTTTGTGCATTATGTAAGAGCTATGGAGGCCAGATGGTGTGCATTAAGCCAGAGCAATTCTCCCACCCATTTCCCAAATCTCTCCCCCCCATCACCCAGCTCTCCACTCCTCAGCACACCTCCTGCTGATTCCAGCTCACACTTGGGCAGTCCTCAATGGGGCCACTGTTTCTCATTGCCACAAACACGAGCACAAAAAAAAGACGATTCCACGGGAAGCTGGTCCTGGGCGTGAGCATGGAGAACCACACAGCCATGCGACTGTCAGCAGTAAGGTGGGACGCATGGCGCGGAACGCATAGCAGGCACCTGGAGGAAATTCCCACGAGCGACAGATGCTGCAGTCTCACACATAAAAAGATAAAGTTTTACATGCAAAACTCTAAATCCAACCTCAAAATGGCTTTTCATATTAATTAATTTCATATTATTACTTATAAATGAATCCTGGCTATCCAACCACGTAAAATTAACTAACTGATAGAAATAACTGAAGCCAGACCAAAAAAAAAAAAAAAAAAAAAAGAGAGAACTTCATAATATATGTGCCACACTTGTTGTCGCCTAGAGCAGAGATACATGTCCTGGAAATACAAATTCCAGTTTTTACTTATGTGCTGAATTGTGTATAAACCCAAAGTATCCTCTATATGCTGGGTTTTGCTACTACTGAGTAACCAGAGTGAGTCTGATGGCTTTTTTCCAGGATCTCTGATTTGTGTAAAGAGCCTTTGGGGCAACTGGCTTTTAACGGAATTCCTGCACCCCTGGCGGAATAGACCCTTCTTGTTCCCAAATCCTAGGAGTTCTGCCTGTTATGTAAGCAGAGCACAGTATCATCCATCTTATCATACAGTGTGGGCAGGGCTTCTCAGCAGACGTGTTTGTTTACGGATACTGCGTCCACAGCTGAATGTCCTTTCCGCACCAGCCAACTTTAGGCAAAAGTTCCCTTGCAAAAAGATATTCTCTCCTCCTTGATACTAAGTTCCTCAGTTTCTCCACAGCCTCTCTTTTGGTTGCCTTCTACTACACCCAGGCCCTTAAAACACTGGGAGAGTCCAAGGTCAGGTGATCATTCTTTCACAGGTCAATAATCTTCATTCACAGGTCATTGGATGACAGAGACAACAACAAATATATCAGAATAATAATATAGCTGGAAATCTGTTTTGTTGTCTGCATATTTGATTTGGCAAAATTTTTACACCGGACGCCCTTCTTGACGTAACCCTCCCCATTTATCCAGGTTTGGGACCGGCGCAGAGAAACACATAACACATTCCCCAGTGGCTGGGTTAGAATAATAATAATATAGCTGGACTGAACAAAATGTCAAGTTAAACACTGTAACCCTGGGTTGTTGGTAGCCTGTATACTGTAAATAGACATTCTCATTTCAGCTGAATATTTGTTTGAACTTTTTTCTTACATTTCCTAATTGAACTAGTTTAGATTTTCCCACAATGCAGGAAAGATTGTTAGCTAGAAACAGTGGGCTTGCACACTATACACTGTACCGGTAATGCAGCAAACTTTGTTGTTGCTTTGTTGGGTATAGAAGAGAACAATCACAGGATTCAGCGTTGTGAACAACCCCCTCAGCACCTGACAGGAAATAGGACCTCCTCAGGCACCCTTAGTTTAAATGTCCAGCAGGACCTCTGAAACATACTGTAGGAGCCTCACTGTCAAATTTCAACCAGAGCTATGACATTGGAAGTGTAGGACAATTATCATCTTGTAGCCTAAGGAAGGGTTCTGCTCTTCTGTGAAAACTTGTCTTGATAATGGCTGTAGTGTACAAATTTTATTTCAATTTAGTAAGGCACTCTAAAAATTAAACTTTCACAACACAGTTGCCCTAAGGCACATAACAGGAGCATGTGGTAGTTATAACGTACGATATTTAGTGTATTGTGTGTTGAGAAGGAAAATGATAAAGATTTACATAAAACCTTCACAATGATTTTAAATTGGCTGGTACACTAACAAATTTTTTATCTTGTTTACCCATCTATCACAAGCCAATTATGAAAGGCCAATTCACCTCAGCGACACATTTTTGGACTGCAGAGGGAAACCAGAATTTCATACAAAGCCCCCCTCCCCACACAAACATGTGGAGAACATGCAAGCTCCACACACACAGAGCTGAAGGCAGGAATCAAACCCACAACCCCAGAGGTTTGGCACCACAGTTAAAGCCACTGTTACACTGTACGAAAATACTTTAGATTAAATAAATTCTGGTTGATTTAAAAAAAAAAAAAACTGAACGTGTGGCTTTATGGATCATCAATTGGTATTTTATGTGTTTTTTTTATCGTTTTCATTAAAGCTTTGAAACTCAGAAAAAACTCAAAAGCACTAATGAGAAATGCATCTGGGAGCCAAGTCTAACTCTCAAAAAAAATATATATATATTTATTACATTTTATACATACCGTATAAAAATGGAATTATATGTTTCAAATTCAGCACCAAAGTTCTGTTATATTGCAAAGATTTCTAGGAAGTGCCGGGGGTGGGGGGGGGGGGGGGGGTCCTTAGAGCAACAACAAAAAAAAAAAA
>JAACJT020000086.1:21497647-21520270 GCA_009936485.2 Gymnarchus niloticus | reverse complement strand
GTTCACCATTCAAATAGGCTGAGTGGCTGTTTGTGAAACTGAAGACAGCTGTGAAAACAGACAGACAGACAGACAGATAGAATACTGTAGAATTGAAAACTTTATTAATTCTTCCCGTTACTGCAGATGCTGCAGCATGCTGCCTCCTGAGCCATGCCATCATGAAATGCAGATTTGCACATTTAAAGTGATTACTCTGCTTGAAATATCAATACATGCAATCATTTCTTTTAACTACTTTTAACTACTAAGGGATACCAATAATTTGTCCAAGCCATGTTCATTTATTTTATTGTTAAAAAAATGTCATAAATCAATAGCATAGTGTCTGTTATATGGCATATGAAATAAAGAATGGTGGATGCCAATTATCTTAGTCAATTTCAACTTATTTCACAAAAAAATCGTGATTCTTTTTTAAAAAGTGGATGGATACCAACACTTTTGGATATGTTTTTTCTGGATCACACATGGTCATTGAAGGAATTGGCATTTGCTGGTGTTTCTCTCACAGAAGGCATAAACATCAGTTTGATGCAAGGAAATGTATTATCTTGACCCAGTCTTCATTAAAGGTATCAAGGCATCAAGCTGTTTCTAGGTGTCATGCTCTTTTTAACCAGATATTCAGGAAGCTTCCACTGTTATCGACGATAATTAAATTCTATGTTTAGTGGTATATACTGTATATATATATATATATATATATATATTTTTTTTTTTTTAAGAGTACACAAATTGCTTTTTTTGGAAAAAAAATGGAAGGTTATACCAAGGTATTCTCCAAGATGGAACATTTTTTTACGAATTTCAACTGGTATGTATACATAATTCAGTATATAATGAAAGACATGGGTTGTGCATGTTCCTTGAACCACAAGCACATAATCCACATAAAAGTGAAAGCCAACAGACTAGAAACATGTGCCATATTTGCCTTCATGTCCAAAGCCCTAAAATATGAAAACACGGATTTGAAATAGTCTTACAAGTTCCATCTGTTCTGTCTGCTCCTTATACTTTATATATACAGCTTTGAGAATGTTCACCATGCACGTGTACATCACTGGAATCATATGATATTTCATTTGGAGTTAAAGTTGCAATAAACAGAATTTAGCTACCAAATACTTGAATATCTGGCCTTCTTCTAACCGATTATCCTGGTCTGGGTCACAGGGGTGCCTGGAGCCTATACCAGGCAGCCCAGGGAATCCATCACAGGGCACACGCTGTCATATTCTATGGGCAATTTATAGTTGCCATCTATATGTCTTTGTAGTGTGGAATGACACCCACACAACATATGTAGAACCCACAAACTCCACACATGCAAAGCAGTGGTGGGATTTGAACCCACATCCCTGATACTCACTGGGTCACCTTGCCACCTAGAACCAGAATATGAAATTTCCAAATAATGATTATTTATTATCTGCTGACACTGCCTGTATGAGAAAATATACTCTTGAACACACCAGCACATATAGACAGCCCCACTGGAAAAACCAGCTGATGTGGCAGATTAGAGATTTCACAGTACCATAAATTGTGTACAGTCTGTGGTGACACGAGTTTGTGCAATGTTACTTTGTCTGATTTTGCACTTGGCTTCAGGGAATGGTTGCATAAGAATGACAGTCTGATGACACCGGCTGAATCAGCATATTTAACCCAGCCAGGGATCATAGCGGCAAGTTTCTCCAATATTCCACCGGAGTTACAAGGTGTGCCAAGTCTCTCACTCCAGTAGGCCCACTGCATCTCCCATTCAGCGTGTCATTTCGCAAGCCGGATAGCACGCGCTGTGCAGCAGCAGACACGTGGACACCTATGATGAAGATTCATGTCATTAGCTTTATTGAATCTAAGAACATCTCCACATTACTGCGGGCAAACAGAAGCCAGATAAATGAAATGTCTGTCCAAATATGAAAATGAAAACAAATTATGTGGTGTTCTTATTCTGCTCAAATACTGTGGAAAAAAAAGCATTACACAAAAATAAACATTTATTGCAATTAACCCAAATTGACAGATGTATTTTCTTGGATTTATAATGAACATTTTCACAATGACTTTACTATATGAAAAATTACCCGTTAAATGCATGACAATGCAAATTTTGTCCTTGCCAGTTACTGTAAATAATCGATTTAGGGACCTATATGCTTAATTGTTTTTTAAATGTGACGGCCTTGGATGCATTTTGGAACATGCATTGCTACTAAGGTCTTGCAATGTCTGTCTGACCCTTCTTGCTGGCTTGTTATAATTATGAGTACTTTGACTTTTAGGCATTCTTTGATGGCATGTCTAGAGTTCCACCCTAACTATCTAATCCCAAGAAAAAAAACATCAACCATCTTACCTGCCATCATAATCACTCTGCCACAAACAAATCTGGAGGTACATTAGAACAGATGCTTGCTTGACTATTTGCAATATGTTGCACATTTAACTAAGTCTGCCAATAAGATTGCCCATAGCTGGGTGTCTGAGCTGTTTCATGTACTGGTATGTGTCTTTCTGAATCGGTGGTCGTGGGCCACGTAAGGACACAAGCGTTAAATCTTCATAGATGGATAGCAAAGTGTGTGCTTTCCCTGCCAGGAGATTTCATATTCTGTCCTGCAGAAGGAGAACGGATGGCTTATTCACAGAAGGTTCGTTTACTGCTGGGGCTCCTTCAAAAACTGCTTCCCAGAAGACGGTCTGGTAGTCACCAGTATTCAGGCTGACAATGGGCGTCTTTCAACTTCAATGCCTTTGTTCTCCATGCTTTGTTTGTTGCTCCTTATTTTTCAATGCAATTATACCCTGTTCATTGTCGAAAGGCTATTTGATCTGAAGTATAAGCTATCAATCAAAGTAGACCCATTATGGTTTCAAATTTTGCTAAAAGCTGAACCTACCACACTTCTCCACGTTGTGAGGGGCTTGGCTAAAATGAACATGAAATGGTGTATCCAATACATCTTAAAAGCACCACTCCATGTCGAAAGCTAACTTGAAAACGTACTTCAGTTTTGACATCTGTATGTGCTGGACCATTCTGATTGGGACTGTCACCAGTAATTTTGTTTTCATTAAACACCAAACCAGAGAGAAGAAGCAGTAAGCGGCAAGTTCTATGCA
Organism: Gymnarchus niloticus; assembly: GCA_009936485.2. Lineage (NCBI taxonomy): Eukaryota > Metazoa > Chordata > Actinopteri > Osteoglossiformes > Gymnarchidae > Gymnarchus > Gymnarchus niloticus. The sequence continues at coordinate 21,517,132 of JAACJT020000086.1, read as the reverse complement.
AAGTCTTCTAGACTATCACGTCTACACCAGTGCTCCACATTCCCAGAGGACTGACCGGGGTTTCGTGTTTACTCATCCTGTTTCTTCACTGCCTTGTTTCATTTGCCAACTGCCCTTACCCTGATTGCCCTCATGTGTTCCATGTTATCTAAGTGAACGGCTCTCCTCCTGTCTTTGCAATGTGGTTGTTGATGTATCACCCATTATTGTGCCTTGCTCTTGGTCACTAGTTTTGCCCATTCGTGCCCTATTCCGTTTGACCCTGTTCTTGCCTTGTTTTCTTTGAGTTCATCAGCTTTGTTGTCCTTTGCATTCAGGGTAGTATCCAGTGGTTGTGTTTTCTCCTACTGTTATTAAACTCCCTGTTGTGCACTCGCATCTGCATTCTCACCTCCCTTGTCTGTTGGCCCTGCAACCAACGTCCGGTGACAACAGACGTTGTTGATGTTGTTGACCAATTTAACATATTAGGAAAAAGAGAAAATAAAAAAACATCTCAATCACTGCTTCAATGATCTTCCAAAGCTTCAAAAACATCAACAAAATTATTATTGGTTCAGCTAAATGTAGAGAAAAAAAAACCCTTTCACCTCCATTTTTCAACCTCTGCTGCCTGACAGAAAGCATGGAATGCTGAGTGTCTGCTGTGGTTAATGCCCATCCACCTGTAAGGCGATCCTTATATAAGAAAAAAGAACGTGCAAGAGACGTTCAGGATTATCTTGCCATTGTGAGATTAATGTCAGTTACACGTGGAAGAGAGGCTTACACAAGGCAAGGCCTACACAAGCGACACACATTGAAGGTTTCAGATGCCAGTTTATCATGGGCACATACATGCTTGCACACAAAATTATACACTATGGGCAATTCAAAGGCACCAAAAAGTCTAAATAAAATTTCTTTCGACTGCAAGAGGAAACCTGCAAATCATGGGGAGAACATTTAACCTCTATACACACAGAGCAGAGGCTGGATTTGTATCTCTAGCCTTGGCAACAGTGCAACCCACTTAGCAAACGTGCCCCCCACATTTGATGTTATTCCACCTGAATATCAGACTATGTAAACGGTCATACTTGGAATGACTTTGACGAGACAGAAAGACAATGGATGAATAAATCACAATGTTAGGCGACTCATTGCCTGAGGAGACTATGGTATATAACTGAGATACCACTCATCACCCCCGTCAAGTTGTCCTGGTTAATTTTTGTTTACTGAGATGTTTTTCTTTTTCAGAGGAAAAACAAACTAGAACACATACCATGGAAAATGTGATTCTTCATTTGTTATGTTATAAATCTGAAAACCACCAATGATATTTTGGTAAGTACAAATGACGTCAAAACCAAGACCCTATGACTAAAAACTCCAACAGTGTCCCTTGCTTTAACATTAATAGAGTAAAATGAATACGAGCAACTCATTTGTATAGAAGAAAGCTGTGCTAAGTTATATTATGTAGTAGGCCCTTTTCAAATTCAGATTGCTGACTGTAAGTTTCATGACCAGCTGGAAGCATTCAGTTAAAAGATGTTTATTATCTTCTTCAAGAGTCCAAAACAGGACATTCTGAACTGGACTGTCCATCCACAGTGCCATGGTCCCGAAATGGGGAGCTGCTGAGTGGATGGCCGATTCTAGGACGAGGGAGGAGACTTATGTATGGAGAAACAAGAACCAGGACGCTGGAAATGCAGCCAGGGTATAAAAAAAAGATAATTACAAAAACTAAACACGCGGCACATCAGCTGACCGCCAACACGGCAAACCAAAACTTTGAAACCTAAGAAAAGACACTGAAAACTCTAATTAAAACCCCAAATATAAAACCTCAACAGATTAACTGATTTAAATTGCCATACGTTAAACCAGGAAACTAGGCGCCAGACCAACCAGAGTACTGAAGGCCATGCTTAAAGAGCTGAGTCCAAATGTGATTCAGAGCAAACTACCTCCAGTTCAGAACAACTTTCTTCGTTCTTTCAATTCAAAAGTGTACACATTGAAACAGGATTACGCAACCAATTATATATGAATGCAAAGAGTAGTATGCATTAATCCTAGAGCATTAATTTGTCTTGTATATTATAAAACATAGATTACATAGAATGAAATTCAAATTCCAAAATTAAACATGTCAAATGTAATATCAAAACAAGAATTAAGAACTATGCTAATGGAATTTTTTTGAATATAAATTCACTTGTGGTTGCGAGGGCAGTTACACATAAAGTATGCAGAAATGCACAAATTTCTAATTTAATCAACACCAAATACATATGTTAAATGATGGGAAGATCTGAAATGGATGGAGACCTTTCTTACTACAGCAGTTTCATGCACCTATTTGGCCAGTGGTTTTGAAGCCACGGTACGATCACCTAATTCAACCCTCTCTCAGTCAACTCTAAGGAGCAGTGACTGTAAGTTAGACAGCAGTCAAGGGAAATCTTTTCTTATTGGACTTCAAAGTGTTCTGTGGTTGCCAGGGAAACCACTGTGCAATTCATTATATGCTAACAGAATGACTGAATAGCTCCAGCAGACTTTGACATGTGGGATAACACTTTTTTTTTTTACAATTTGCAGTCTCTAACAGAGGCCATTAATGCCTTGGTAGATTGATACCAACAATATTTTTCATTTAATTTATGACTGTTTTCTTAACATGATCATAATGCTGAGATGTGTGTTTCACTCACATTGTTCTTTCTACTTCCTTGTCATCTCTTTATCTTCATTACAGTGCCATGCGTATCTTTATTGCCTTCCAGGTGCTGCCAACATTCATGTGTTACTTGCTCTGTTTGTGTTCATCAAATCGGTATTGCCTACTCTCTATCTCACAGTCGACATCACCACTGCTGGTACATATTGGATTCACTTGTATGGAAAAATAAAACATTTCAGCAACTGAATGAATGAAACTCGTGCCACAATGGGTAAGGGTAAGGGTAATGGTGTGCTGGTCATGCAGTTGATAGGTAGGAACACTACGGGGCTCCAAGACTAACTGACAATTCTGCTGCTCTACATGTGCTAACCCTTAACAAGTTCAATTTTATCACATCCACACCCGCCCACGCAGAGTTTGCTCATCGGCCACAGGTGTAGTGCTATTGTACTTCATAGAAAGAAGACGCTTATATTTCTGTCAAACCAGTCAGCACTGGTTTCTTTGTAACGTGACTCGAGTTACACTGCATAAAAAAGGGAATCTGCTAACATTCATTGCTAAAATTGCATGAAAAGGTACACGTTCTGAACAATTTTTGATAGCGACATTTATTAATAAGCTAGGTATTTATCTTTGTGGTATGCTTTTGAAAAACATCTTTAGTTCCGCACTCAGCCATACTCCACAAATAATATCTGAAAACACGACGCATCTCAATGCGTCAGCATCTCAGTAACTTTCTAGATAGCAGTTATGGCAATTAATTTTTGCATTAGCTTCCTTTGTGGAAGCAGCAAAAAACATACATGCATTGGAAATTAAGTGAAATCGTATTTGTTTAAATTTTTGTCATTAATACAAACTGTATGAGGTTATTTTAAAAATTTAGAATTCACATCCAATCACTTCTTTGCATATGCAATGATCAGAGAAGCCTTGCTTGACATTATTTCAAGATAAATGCACGCAAAATGAAATAATGTTTTAAATGTTCCTGACAAATCGAGTGTGGGGGGTGGCTCAGTGACTAGCACTGTCACCTTACACCTCTACGATTGGGAGACCTCTTCCTCGTGTATGTTTCCTGCCGCAGTCAACATGCAGTCACGCATCTCTAAATTGTTCATGGTGTATCATTGTGTGTGTATGTACAAGTGTTTTTGTGGACTAACTTCCCATCCATGGTGTACCCCAGTAGTGTGCCCTATGTCGCCTGGGTTAAATCTGTAAGTCTTCCACCTCTTTAATCATGCTGATAAATTCAATTGGCGGTGACAGATATCAAGATATTACATTGTTTGTGAACCAAAAATAAAATGTGAAGCTGTGGAGAAAGGTACAAATAATGATGACATTTGTTTAAATGGACAAGAACCTTTTTTTCTGTCACCTTAACCTTGCTTTAATCAGTAAAACAACTCGTGATACAACAAATGAGGCATTGTCAGCACTGATTGGCAGGATACTCTTGCCTACCACAGACTTTGAAGCATCATTTAGCGCCAGCATCAATTGGTTAGTTTGGGATACTCCCACCCACCACGGGTTTTGAAGCCTCATGTAGTGGCAGCATCGATTGGTTAGGTTGGGATACTCCCACCCACTACAAGTTTTGAAGCTTTGTTTAGCGCCAGCATTGATTGGTTAGTTCAGGATAGTCCCACCCATCACAGGTTCTGAAACCCTATTTCTCCCATCACCTAAAACAACCAAGTTCAGGAGCCTAAATAATTTCCCACAAAGCTTCAATGTAAAGGAGGTGTGATGTTGAGGCATCACATTAACCTGCTATTCATTTCTCTGCTGTGGAAATCAGTTTTATACATCTCACATTCCCTGACATCTTCATACACTGAGATGAGCGTACAGGGTCCCGGACCATTGTAAATCAACCTGTATTTTTATAGACCTAGGATACCTTGAATACATTGTGCCTTGGATTTACATTTACATTGTAATCATTCAGCAGATGCTTTTGTCCAAAAGCCATGCACAGCGAGGCAAATACAACACAAGCTTTTATCAGTTAAGAAGCTACCTAAGGTATACGGTAGGCTGAGCATCCAATGAGGAATCAACAACAAAGTGCAGGTTAGCAATGGATTAAGAGCAATGCAACATCTTTCCTAAATGAAGGTATTTACAATCAAAACCATGATGTTCTAGTGGATCAGCATAAAAAACTTAAAACCCAAGAACTTGAAGAGGAAGTCTGTGACAGTAGAGGTCAGTCATTGGATTAGTTACAGGTATTCCAGGGATGAGTCACAAAGCATTTCTGGAATGTTGATAGGCAGTCTGCAGATAGGATGTAGATGAGCAGCTCACTCCACCATTGAGGAACCACACACAAGAATCATCTGCAGTGAGACTTCTCACATGCAGAAAGGATGACCAGGTGTTGTTGGTTTGCTGAGCTTAGAAGGCAAGGTGGAGTGTTGTTCTTTTGGAGTGATGTGATGGAGGTGGGTGCAAATTTTCAGACGGTTCTGAAGGCCAGCATTAGAGACTTGAAGTTGATGCAAATGCCAATAGGGAGCTAGTGGAGAGAGACAAAGAGAGGTGTAACATGGGAGCAATTGGGGTGGTTGAATACCACATGTGCTGCTGCATTCTGAATCATCTGGAGTGCCTTAACAACACAGGGCGGCAGCCCAGCTAACAAGGAATTTGAATAGTGTAACAGGGACGTGATAAATGTTTGAGCTGAGTTGCATGTTCTGACAAAAATGGCCTAATCTTCCTAACATTATAAAGGGTAAATCATTATGAAGTGGAGATTGCAGAAATGTGGTCAGCAAACGTAAGCTGGTCATCAATCCTTACCCCTACGTTCCTGGTAGACATTGACGGGGATATCGTCGAAGACCCATGTTGTATGGAGATGTCGTAGTGAACAATAGGGTAGGTCAGGAAGGCGAGGAGCTCAGTCTTTGAGACGTTCAGCTGGAGGTGATGATGTCAGCAAGGCATACGTAAATCTGAGCCGAGACTGCGGTACCCTCTGTGGAAGTGGTAAGGCAGAACTGCATGTTGTCAATGTAATGTTGGTAGAAGAAGCCCTGTGACTTGATGAGTGGACCTTGACAGGTAGTATATGAAGAGAATTTTCTGGATTCTCAGTCCCGCTTCAAGACCAAATATAAACAGCCCATTTGTTTATCAAGCAGCCATCACTGGAAAATGTGTTTGCTTTGATGTGTTATTAACTGCATAAGTAACTTTTGCGTTGAATGACATGCAATCTAAATGCACTGTACCTTCTTAAGAGGTTGTATTCCAGGATTAGAAATTATTTCCGTTATTTTTAATGATTATCTATGGTTATTTTAAATACAAGGGTGAGTAGTTTCATAGCATTTGTTCCAGGGGGTATCCCAGCCTTATGCACAATGCTGCCTGGGATAGGCTCCAGGCCCAGGGAGCTAGAAGAAGAATGGATAGAGCAGTTTATTAATCTTGTCTCACCCTAAGTGGATGCATGTACTGAAAACCCACATAGTCATCAAGGTGCCAACTATAGATCACCAGATTACCCCTTAAGAGTAACTAGTATGGGGTATATTCTCCCTTCATTCCAATGAAGAATTAGCTAAACTTTTATCACATGAGCCCTTGACAACTGGCTTACTTTAAATCCCCAGTGTTTCAGATTGTCTGTCTCCCTCCCCGGCCACGAGCCAGTTGATGCAGGGGTGTAAATCTGAGCTGTCAAACCCCAAGGAACAATGACTACATGGAATTTCACTCCCCAGGTGGCACGACTGTAAGATTAGAGCAACATCCTGCTAAGCTTGGAGGTTAAATAAAAAAAAGAAAAATAACCCAGCAAATGTGTGCTATATCTGGCACATGTAGGTCTCAAGCTGTGGATTTTCTAAGTTAACAGCACTGCCCTTCGTCAGTGTATTGAGGCGCAAAATCAAACAAGTCAAAGTAAAATATTTCTACACCAGATTATCTTCGCCAGTAAGATTCCAACCCCTGGCGTTTTAACAGACTATTTTAATGCAATGATACGTTGTTTAGGTTTTATGGAATATTTGAAAACTCTTTAGTAGCTTTTTAGTCATGGAAACATGGACTACATGGTTAGCAGACGAAAGCCAAACAGCTTAAAGGCATGGACCTGCACTAAGTAAAGGTCAGAGTTGTCCTTATTCTACTTATATATCCACAAAGACCAAAACGTGAGCTAACCTGGAATGTGATTCGGCCTACTTGTGCTGCATTCTCCATCTCGCAGTACAGTGACAGTTCAAGGCTGATTTTGTTACGGCTTCCTGAGTTTTTGGCATACTGACCCAGTCTTTCCTCTGGAAAATTATAATTAAGTGTATTGTAGCTTAGGCTAGGTAAAAATGGACCAGACCAGCTAAAATGCAATCTGAAAAAAACACAGGCAAAAAACAACCACTGCACAAGAGCATAAACTTATTTTTTTCAATTTTATTTGTAAATGCCTCTTATGAAGAAAAAGGAAAATATATAATATATATTTATTTATATAATGAATTGTCATGTTATGTACAGTTCTTTACAGCTTTCTACTGGTAATGTACAAGGTCACAGACTTGTGGTGTTATTGGAAGGATCTTTTCGTTTCACACGTACGCAGCTACGTCAGCTTATTTACATACATTCATTTTTGTGAAATACACCTGTTATTAACAAACGATTCATTCAGTTGGGAGGAATGCATTGCTGTATGCAGTCTCGTTCTAAACACAAACACAACAACCAATCACATTTGCTGCTGCGTGCTTGTAGCATACAGGCTGGCACTGCTTGGCTTAAGGGCATACAGGAATGTCAAGGACAATATGAAACTTTCCCCCATCACCTCCATGGGTGCTCCTTTCCTGGATACACGCTTCCTGTTCACCTCTGCTCACAGCACTGATCTCAGGTAAAGTACAAGGAAACAAGGCCAGCCCAGGTTTCTATACAAATTCAAAAGACACCAAACACATTCCCAATTTAAAGAGGCTGGATTTTTTTAAGACGTTTAGCACCGTTGACTTCCAGTTCGTTTGTTTGTAAGTGACACCAAAATCACAGGATCCCGTGACTCACGAACGCACCGGCAGGTCACAGCAGCATTCAAGCACAAAGGGCAACTATTCCAGTCTCATGTTTTTGATGACTTGAGGCAGATTTTGTTTCAGCAATAAAGAGATTTTGAGTCCTGTGGCTGTAGCTGCTTCAGAGTTTTCAGAATATATAATCTTTTAAACATTTTGTTTTTTTTTTGTGTGCACCATTGTACTGACAGCATCTTCGCCTTCAAAGGTTCTGGCTGGCATAAATACCTTAACTAAATAATTGGCCATGTTAACGATATTTTATTCTGGTAAGGCCTAGTGTGTACGTCAGAATTTGATATTAAAAATGCATTGGCCTTAATAAGCACTGACATTAAGCAAAAGCACAAAAATAATAATAATAAAGATAAAACCAGCGGCTTATTAAAAAAATATTATTCAATACTGATTAAAAGGCCATCTGGCTCACAAACAAGCATATCCCTTTGCGATCATAAATGTGTGCCTTTCTTTTGGTTATGGTTCATCGTTGGTCAACTGCCTTTTCTCTTGACTAATTCTGAGTTTATCACAGTTTTATTTTCTCATAATGATACTTCAAAATAAAAACGAACATCTCTGAGTTTACCTGTAGCTTATACTGACATGATTCTGGTGTTTATCAGTAGTTCAAGTTTTCACCTGTGTCTTGGTATGTTTTAAAGGGTTTATGTATGAACCAAAGATCCTTAACTATTAAGAGTCGTCTTTATGTAAAATAAGGAATGTTGATGCTTTACTTACTGTTCATGCAACTCGTAAGGCAAATATATCAAATAAATCCAACCTCAAAGTACAAAAAACAATATTTTGAATAATATAATGCTGATCTTTTTAATTTAAAATTCTTGATGAAGCATAAAATTTAATATAAAAATTCAATCTGCAAGACATTGTATACATCCATGCAGATGTACTATCAAGTAACAGTTTTTGTCTGTTTTCTCTGATTATTTTTTTGCCACGAACAATAAATTATGACAGTACCATAACTGAACCATCTCAACATACATTCACGCTCACATTTACATACAGTCCTCTCTTGCTCCACACCACAAAGAGTCCCCGGGGTCAGTTGGTGGCTCGCACTGTCCGACTTCCTCGTGGAAATCGGTGGACTTTGATGTGCTTAGACAGGTGGTCGCTTCGGGCAAACTTCTTATCGCAAGCCGGGCATTGATAGGGCTTCACCCCAGAGTGGGAGCGACGGTGCCGGGATAGCTCATCCGATCGTGAGAATCTGTTGGACCAACGCACAGAAACATCATCAAAAATGAACACTCCCACTGAGAATGTGCATGGAGGACATACGTGCATACAAACGCAAAACAGATTCCAACATACTCTGACATGAAGGAAAGCCTCACACAGGAAGATGCTCAAGTCCAAAGAGAGAGACCAGGAGAGACTCAAACCTGAAACCCCACCGGCAGTACTTTATAACTAAGACTCATGTCACGCTGTCTCATGAAATAAAGCTGTGTCTGGGTAGCTAGCCTTTAGCATTTCGCACCACCTGCACTCACGTGTGATCAGAATCTCATTTGTTTAAATCATTTTGTGAAGCAGAGCTCCGAAAATTCAGGCATCTTTCTTTTCACTTGCAATTCTCACGTTGCACGCCGATGGAGTGGAAGACAGGTTTCAGTGTACAACGATGACAGAACTCCGCTGTACAAAAACTGTTCCAACTTGTTAACTACTTGACGCTTGGGCTGGAGGGATGTTTGCGACAACGTTCCATCAAAACTGCATACAAAGGCCATACTGTAGTGTTACACCCTCAAGCACTGAACCCAAGGCCAGAACAAAAGATAATTTGTGCTTCAAAGCAATTAAAGAAAAGCTAAATGTACTCTGAGCAATGGAATGCAAAATTATTTAAGCTAAAAGATACAGTAATTGATATAGTGAGAATTACACAAATCACTCTAGCAAAGAATACGGCTCATTGTCTAAGCTCTTTAAAAACCAGTAATAATAGCCATAGAGGAACAAAGTAAACAGGATGGCAATGTAAAATAGTGCAGAATTAGATTTGAAAACCAACTCCTGTGTTTAAAATAAAGAACGTAAATCTTGATACGGATGACACCAGATCAAATTAGACCTAAGATCAACTGAGTAGCAATGCAGAACTGCAGTAATTGACAAAGCCCAACAGATTGCTGTGTTAATGTGCAGAGTTAGTTAGTGCTAAGTCATACTGAGCACAATGTTTTGGTGTTGCTTAGGAAGATTCAGCTAAGTCAACTGAAGAGGGGGCCACTAAATGAATTCCAAGTGTTACACAGCAGACATGTTTATCAAAGGATACTTATATTTTTCTTTTCAATTGTACACTGAGTACACCGCATGTACATGGATTCTGCAGAGAAGCAATTTACATTCAGCACCTTGTGCAAACACAGGGCCTTTCCTGGATTTGAACTGAACTGTTTTTCATGAGCCGTAACCAAAACTACGTCATATGCCAGGTAAATTAAATTTGGTGCCAAATGTCCACCTACCTGTGACATCAGGCTCGACAAACAGCATGTTTAAAGGGAACCAGGAAAAAAAGCCCCTTTCTGAAACAGCCATATTAGTAGCTGGCATGGTCCAAAGTTCCATCAGTGTCTGTTCTTTTTCTACTGGCCCAAGTTCAAAATTCTCCTCACATGAGGACTCACCCCAAACACGAATTCCCTCAGGCAGTCACATCTCTGCCCAGATTAAAGCATACACTTCAACAAAAATATCTTTGATTATTAAGAAAAAAAAAAACATACTATATCATAATTAGGGACCATTTTTAATGTTTTCATTTTCTTGAGCCGTTTTACGCATTTGAATTTGGAAACGGCTGGGGTAAGACTATCCAGCCCAGTTCCTCTGAACCACTTCAAGCTACGCGTTCCAGTGAATGGGGTCATGGTAACTATTCACTGGGAAGCTTTTTGTTTCCTCTTAGCACTTCCAAGTGTGAGCGACTCTGTACAATCAAAACAGTTCCCACCACCTCTCCCTCTTGCACACTAAAGGTCTGGCGTTTTTTTTTTGTTTTTTTTTTAATCTCTCCTCACAATGTTAAGAAAATTTAATTCTAATCACATGGGGATTTTTAGCATAGGCACTTCATGTATTTGCTGTATTAATAATAAGCCCATGAAAGAAAACATCCCTCCTCTACATAGAATCGATTGTATAAACAGATTTTTATACGTAACTGCTACTGACATACCAAGCGGACATTAACTGCCAGATCATAAATAGCCGACTCTGTCAGTTATGTAACAAATTTTGTATATAATAAAGTGGTTCATGGTTTCATAATGATAAAGCAGTATGCGGCCGTTGTAAATCCTGATATTGCTCAGCTGTGGGTTAACAATATTTTGTACCTTATCGATAATGCCATCATATGTGAATTTTTTTCAAGTACACAGATGGCATGTTTTACGATCAACAACGCTGACATTACTAAATACAGCCTGAAAGATCTTCCTGGAATAAGTAGCTGCTTTATGGGGCTACGCAGACTGTGTTTACCATGAGTCACCCACAAAAAGCCTCAACAGGTTTGACCAGAACAAGGCTTAATGTTTTTAAGATTTAGTTCCTTTGCTAATGCTGTTTACATGCAAATGGCAGCTGTATGTTTTCACTGGAAGGACTTAGTTTACTTACAATGGTACTGTGGCAGGGCTTCATGTAACATTCAAAGCAGCAATCTTTATGTTATAAAAAATCTACATCCTTAAAGAACATGCTGCCTGAAACCACAAAAAACACCATGGGATTCCAGCTAAGGAACCTCTGCGGAACGCAGGACATTATGTGTGCTCTCTGGTTTGTTCCCATTCCCAATCAAGACCAGAACTAAAAGCAGCTGTGGCAGAATGTGGTTGGTGTTCTCCGCGCCTGGATTTCAGAACCTTTAGCCCTGACAAATCATGACAAATCAACGGAATCAGGTGCCTGAGTTCCTCATGACTGTCATGTCTCAACCAGAAGATTTCAGGGACCACGAGGCTACTGTACAGACCGAAAGCAACATCTCCACCTTTGAGGCATTCGTTCCAAATTGTATTGAGAGGAACTGTATTTCTGTCAGTATGATATAAAAATACGACAGAGATATCTCAAGCATTTGCTGCAGATCAACATGACAGCCATTCCAGCTGCAAGGGTTTGAAAGTGGTGGATCTGAATTTGTACAAAAGGCAAAGCACCAAATACACAGATGGCCGCTGTAGAGAGGGTGTGCACAGCTCCTGTCACGGTGCCATCCGGCACATGGTCCGTTTCGTACACTCAGAAACACACAGAGCAGCATCCTGACAATCCCTTGGCAGGCTACGTGAGTTTGTAAGGTGATAATCTGAACGCCACTTGGACTTTGACGGTAAGACATTATATCTATTTTCACATTCCTGCAAAACAGCCAGAGGAATGAACACACTCACTGAAAACACACCATTCATGTAATTGACAAGGGGCTGCATTCTCCACTTCATGCTCCCAAAATAGGGAAACCTCAGAAACTGAACTTTATGTGTGCCTCGCGTTATCAATAAATCAGGCCACTGATAAAGAGGTCTTACATACATATAGTTATTAAGGAGAAGCCTGGCTGGAGATACAACGTTTGACAATCTGCTTAGTGGCAGACATATTACATTTGGACATGAGCACACATGAGCAGTAATGAAGACAAGAGGCTGATCAGTGATGATCCACTCTGCCTGTGAAACCAAACTCATCACCAGAATGTCACTATCCAAATGAGCATAAGCTTTAATCTGGGACAACTGCAACCAGGCAGACCTTATGGGGCAAAGTCAGCCCTCACATCAAAGGCACTATCTAATCTAAGGCCTGCTGATAAAAAAAAGAGAAAAAAACAACAACAGGAAAATAACCTCTGAATTCTGATGTGGTGGAAATGACAGCCAAAGTGATTCAGATCAAGAGCCGAAGAAACCTTACTAACCACCTGTCAATTCGGACTACATACTAAACTGTAACAAAACCAAAAACTTAACCTCACCACCACAAGAAAACAAGGGGGGTAGAAAAAGAAATGCAGGCTTACAAACCCCTCTTTGAGAATAGTCACTATGTTAGACAACTGTCAAAATAACAGGAAAAATAGATATTTAATGATTCATGGATTTTCTTAAACTTGCATCAATATTGCATAAGTAGGCTTCTCTAAGATCCTTCTGATAGCATCGTCTATTTTGGTAAGTAGCAGTGAACAAGCTTTTTGGACCCCTAAAAGCACCACTTATCTATATTGTCAGCTGTGTGCCAGCTTAACACTGTAACTACTTCTGCAATCAGATTCAGAGAATTGAGGATTCGGTGAAAGCTGATTGTTCTTACTATAGACATATCTGATGCTCCTGCTTGTCTAGTCACAAAAAGATGCTCTTACCTCCATCCACAGCCAGGCCAGGTGCAAGCAAAAGGCTTTTCTCCTGTGTGTCTCCTCAGGTGGGCTTTCAAGTGGCTACTCTTAGTGTACATCTTGCTACATCCCGGGAAAGTGCATTTGTGCATTTTGATGAGGTCCACGACTGGGTTCTTCTGGAATTTATGAGCCCCGGCAAGTAGGCCCGCTGCCTGGCTCCCAGCACTACCCTCTCCAAGGCCAGCAGGCTTGGCAGCAATTGGGACTGGAGCAATACGGACAAACTTTGAGGAAACACTGGGGCTTGTGGAAGGGAACATCTGTGGGACCAAGGCAAAGGTCTGTCCATGAATGTTGACCAGGAGCTGGGTGATTCTAATGTCTGAAGTGGCTGGAAGAGCACTCTGTTCTTGCTTGATCTGGACAGGCTGAATTTGCAGGATGACAGGAACCCCACCAGTGTCCACTGGAACAGGCTTGCTTGAGGTCTCCTGCTTTGTAATCCCATTAGAATAGTTTGAGCTTATATTGGACACTGACTGTGTACATTTGGTCTTGGTTCCTGCAATGATAACAACACCAGTGCTGGCCACTGTTTGGTCTGTGAGTTTAGCCTCAGCATGCGATACTGCTTGCCTCTGACCACACGTTTCCAAAGTCTCGTGCTCTCCTACCTCCTGCTTCAAGGTGACCACCTCCATATTCTCCTCCAGAAACTCCTCTATCTCCTCAAGCGTGGGCTGGAAGAGCCCAACTTGGGCCTCTATGTCAGCTGGAAAGACGGGGAACTCAAAGCTTTCCTCTTTCACTGGCTGCAATGAAGAGTCTTTCCGCGACGCCCACAAGACGTCACCGAGGGAAGCTGTAGACGGACTATCCAAGGAGGTCTGGGAGAGCAGGAAGTCTAGAATGCTGTCCTGGCTCTCTGCACTGGAGCTACTGCCGTAACTGGAGCTCAGCGCCTGAGATTCTGGACTAGAGCAGGAGCGTGGACTGGACGAGTCGCTCAAGTCATCCTCAGAGAATGGCGAGGGAAGCACCTGGTAACTTCCCATGCCGCTCATCATGTCCACTGGTTGGTGTGCCGAAGGGGAGCCCGTCCAAGACAAAAAGGTCTCCTCACACACTAGCAAGTGATCCACCATTCCTGGCCCCAAAACACTATAATTTAGAAGTTTTTTTTTTCTTTTTTTTTAATGCAGGTTTATGGTGAGGTGTTTGACTAAACAAGGCTCCTTTCCTCCCTTTTCTGAAACAGAAGCACAAATATAACCAGTGTGCATAAAAATGCATTGCTAGTATTTCTGTAAGTGACCCGTAGATACTAATAAAGGGAAAAGTTGGAAACTTCTCATCAGTTGGAAACTTGAATTTGTAATTAAGACTTTTTTTTTTTTTTTCTTCTCAAACAATGCAGATTATACCCTGCAGACTGGTCGTGTCCATTTAAAAGTTTAAAGCCCGTTTAAAAAAAATAATTATACGCTTAAACCCATCTACCATTCCGATCACTGTATTCTTGCTGTGTACACCAACGTCGTGTCAAGTTCATTTGAAACGAAAAAAAAACTGTCTAAACCGAGCCTAGAATGCAATGATGATCCTAATATTTTACAGGGATGTAAAACATAAAATGAAATATGACTTCTAGTTTGTTATCTGAGCAGAGTCGATCTGGGTTAGATGATTTTCCTCATGTCCTGCTAAGCTCTCTGTATCGGCTGATGCCAAAAGTCGGTCCGACACTGAGAAATGGAGGAGGATTGTCACACAGCCACAATTAATAAAGTCATAGGGATATCAAACTGAAAGCATGCCAGTATATCTGAATATTATTCATCTGACAGTTCAGTATATCCGGTAGCTGATTGCGTCTAAGCTTATAACTAATGAGATTTTTCTTTTTTTTTTTTTTTTTAGCTACTGAAAGTGCATATTATTTAAAGTATTTTGCACCCTTTATGAAATGTGGAAATTAAGGCAGAGTGAAAACCGAAATTGTTGTGCGTGTTTGCGTGGTTTTTGTACAGTAATGTCCGACAGTAACCCGAGAAATAACAAGTGCTGCCAATGACAGCACTGGACGCAGCAGAATGCGCTGCAACGTATATTCTGACCATTAATCCTAGTCTGGCCATCGTGTTGTTTTCCTGTAGTTGAACAGTGAAACGGGACAAATAACCCCCGACAGATCGTCCGGCTGGTTAAATAGAATGGATGTTTACGATGAAATAGCGCTCATGGTCACTGCGCATATATGAACCACAGATAAGCCTTAAGAACATTGTGTTTGGATTTTAATTTGATATATAACAATATGAAAACAATTCGGATCTAAACAAATGCAAAGCAGTCGATGCAAGGCCTTAAATGTGATCATAAAATTAATATATTGGCGATTTCATAATTCAGTTGTGCAAAAACTTAACACGGTCCCCTGCTATGTAATATGTTTATATCCGCAGTATAGATATGGCTATTTCATGTCCTTAGGTTGCACTGAAGCTCTATTCTTCCATGTAAACATGTTTTTGTCCAGCCGTCCATATGCTTTAGTGAGAAACACACGCCCCATATGCCACATTTTAAGAAGACCGATAGAAAGAGCTGATCTTACCTTACTTCAGATTTCAAAAAAAAAAAAAGAAATCAAAATCCTATATTCCAATGTTTATCTTTCCCCCCACCCCCATGTAACCAAAAATCAGTTGCAGATACGTGTTTCTAATTTGCCCTTGAGACCAAACGCTCATTGCAATGCCAGGCGACGCTCCTCTACTGTAGTAGTACTATGTATTGCCATCACATGACTGCTGGTGCGCGATATAAGAGTAAAGCCAGGGAAAGGCTGCAGAAGGCTCGTCCTCTCCGAGCTCCGCCATTGGCCAGCAGCGGAGGGAGGCCGGTCAAAGCCTATGACGTCACCGGGGAATCTGCATTTGATTTAGAGACGTGGCGACGCTCGGCTGCGCTATGAGTCTAATCTCCGCATTATCTTTACTATCAAAGAAACTGGAGTATACGTACGAAAGATAACTGGTGCTTGCACAAAAATCAAATTAAGGATTTTTAGTCATAATATAATGCGATGGTTAAAACACGTAGAAATGTAATTTTCAATTTAGACTTAAAAAAAACAGTAAATAACCAGTTTTGTTCTTGTCTGATAAAGGAAACTGGCTAAAATTAAATTAATCTCAGTATTTGCTCGAGCCAGTGATTATATTGCAGAATTAGACACATAATCCAAGTAGAATATAGACACATATTACTTCAAATATACAGTATTCTCATCTGCAGACTAAATGTTTATATATAATCCGCAGGATAAAGCTTATGCCTAAGCATTGAAATATCTCATTACAGACAAAAAGCAGTGTGCGTGGAGCTCACAGATGTGGAGCCAATCCGGGAGGCTAACTTTTGGTTGTTGTCATTAGATAAACCTGAATTTTATCTAATGTACTGTGTAATTGATTGAAATGCTATACGGAAGAACTTTGGACATTATGTGAATGTAGCACTTTCTGAATGATAGTATTTAGTGTATTCACTCATCAGTAATTTACATCTGTTTGCAGGTCAAAATTTGTTGATTACACAACCACTGCTAGTCTGCACCTGTTTAGCAGTGATTTGAAATTTGAAGTATTAAATTATTTCTGACGCTTTCAAGTTTGCAATTGAGATATAAGAAAACAGAATAATACACAATATTTTGTGAAAAATGGAAAAATTCTGTGTCATTATTAGTTTCATAGGAATTTGTTAAAATTTAGAATATTCTTGCATTGGGCTGTAAATGTTACAATTATACTATTATTCAATTCCATTTATATTTATAGTGCCTTTCATAACATGGTTGCACCAAGGTACCTAACAGGAGTGTGTAGTGATGTAAAAAGAAAAAGGAGGAGAAGAACCAAAAACTCCTTAGCGGGGGGGTTCTAGGGGTTCAAGGTCAACTGCCTCCCCCTTGGGCAGGCTACTATTTTCCAGAGCAAAGAAAGACATATAAACAATGCAAGAAAGGTCTTTAGAAAGAAATTTCTGATTTTTGGCTAGGACGATGCCATCTGATTCACCTGTGCTAACTGAACATAAGAAATGAGAACAGTCTAACTGGTATAAACACAAATATATGAACAAATCAAAACTCATCTTTATCCTTTGGCAACACCAGACAAAAAGAGCCACAGACAATTTTTGAGGAAATGTTGGAGCCTGAGTTAGACTGCTAAAGAAACGGCTTTTTAAATAGGTGGTGATGTAGCTCTGCGGGTTAGGTGTCTGTGCCTGTTATTGGAAGGTTGTAGGTTCAAGTCCTGTAACTGGTGAGTGTTCATATCAGTGCTAGGCTCTTGAGCAAGGACCTTCACCTGAATTGCTCCCAGAGTACCAGTTACTGGCTGCCTATGCACTGACCCTTGGCTGTCAGTTTGGACCAGGAGATGGGGAAGCATGGCTATGAATTTCCCTACAGGGTTTAATAAAGCACTGATTATCAATTCTTTAAGCAATGAAATTCTTTTTCCTGCATCTAAAAGAGGTTAACCCACAGTTCTGATCTGCATGGAAAATAAGGCGCAATGAGTTATTGAAGTAAAGAAGAAACTTAATTCCATTACTTTCGCATCTGTAATGATTCTGATCATTCATCCATACTGCCTGAATAGGGAATTCTGACCATTTTTACCCCTCTTGCCTTTACCTGAATCTGCCATACCAAATTCACTCAGGGTGTACTCACCATGTTCATAAATTTGGCTGAACAGTTCACCACTCTGAACTCCTTGTTTAATGCAGATATGTTTTCTCATGGGTGTTCACTATGTGTATTAAGTTACTATTATCTGTTTCAGTCTGAGAGCCTTAACAAGCCTGTCTTAACTCAGACTCTGATTTGTAGGGCTTTTGGCTTGAAGTCTGTTAGTAATAAATGAGGGCAAAGGAGTTTCAGGGTTGTGTCAAGTATGTTTATCCTGGTGAAGATTAAAACCCTGATTCCCTGCTGGTAGTTGCCTACAGCACTGAGGTGTCACCACAGTGACTGTGCCTAATGAGGGATTATGGGAAACATTATGGAGACCTGAGGGTTTTCATCTTCTTCCTCTCTTCCTGGCATTTACACTTAGTAAACTGATGTTAGGGCCTTTGATCCTTTTCATTCTTCACCTTGCAAACAGCACACGCAGATCAAGAACATGAAGATTGAGTGGACTATGACACGTGTAAGAAATGACAGGTTCCACGATTTTTCCGGAAATGGGTATTTCCAGTGTGTGAACATTGACAATAAAGTCATGACTTGGGTGGAGGACCCTGGCTGACTGACTAGCAGGGAGATCTACTCAATAGCATATAATTGATTGTTCCCTATTGCTATAGAAGGGCTGGTAAACTACCCAAGGGTCATCTTAAATAGATCCAGTGTCATGTTGCTGTGTCCACGCAGCTTAATTTTAATGCATTTTTTCAGGGTAAATAAATGAAATGCAGTGCATACTTTTGATGTAATTGTATAATAGTTATCCCATTAGGTAGAAACCTAGGCAACTGTCAAAATAACATTGCATGTATTGGCTATGTAAAAAGTCCTTTGGGGGCTAGATTTCAATGTAACACTGCTTGTTGTGAAAGAAAAGCAAAAAAGTTATCCAACACATTTCTTAAAATAAGTGGATATAAGGAAATGCCTGTTCACCCTACATTCTTTTTTCATTTTCTGCGGAGCACTCCCATCTAATACATTTCCTAAACAGCTCAGTAAGCTGCTCTGATTGCGGGTGATTTTAACCTTGTTAATGGATTTGCCGTTGGCCTACATTTGTCATGCTTTGGATGTGACAGGACAAATCCAAGTCTAGGATGTTAAGCCTGCAAGATCCATACTTCAGCTGGTAGGCAGGTTTTGAGTCCTGCTCAGTCTTTAGACACCTCTCACATCAGTATATTTCACAACTCATTTTCCACATAATGGCTTGCAGCTGGTTGTAACCAGCTATGAACCATTGTACTGAGTCCAGTGTGGATAGAGGATTTTGTCAAATCATTCTGCAATAGCGAGTTATGATCATGCCATACGATGCAGAAGATTTTCCTGCAGAAAAAAAGCCTGGGGCTTTGTTCAAGAGAAGTCCATCCATCCATCCATCCATCCATCTTCTATCCATGTAACTACTTAACTATAGGGCCATGTGTTTGTGTGTGTGTGTGTGTGTGTGTGTGTGTGTGTGGGGGGGGGGGGGGGAAAAAAAACTGACCCGGGTCATAGAGGGGAGGGGGTTGGTCCTGAGCGGGCAAAAAACCCACCCAGCCCA
>JAACJT020000086.1:21471791-21497547 GCA_009936485.2 Gymnarchus niloticus | reverse complement strand
TTTTTTCACTTTGATTTTTGGGGTGTCTTTGAATTCAGCCCTCTGTAGGTTGATGATTTTCATTTCCATCAAACAATATGGCATCCTTTTGTTCCTAACACATTACCCAGTCCATATCAGTATAGACATCCAGCATAATTTTTCTTCCCTTTGAGATCTGATGTGTTTTCCAAGTGTTCCTTTTATTTTTTTGAGCAGTGTGTGTGTGTATATATATATATATATATATATATATGTAACACCATTAAGTGTGTGTATCAACGTAATATAACATTCGATCCAACTAGCCTTAAATTAATTGATTTCTGCTTGACTCCCCAAAACTATCAATGCTTGCTGAGAAATACATTTTGGTTTCTCTACCCATCCAGACTGATGTAGGCAAGGAGCTTTGCAGGCAGCTGTGCTACAAGGGGACTTTCTTGGTATTTCCAAAAAAGGAATAGTGGTTTTCATTTCACGTTATCAAATGAAATCCTATCCATATACAGTGTATTGAATGTGTTTTTTTTACTCTTAAATTACAGTGCAGTCAAGTAATATGTAAGAGCTGGTCCTTAACATAGAACCCTGTCTGCAAGCTATGAGTCATGAACGTAGAAAAAATATATACATAATAACACTAACATGGTTGCTGAGGGAATGAAATAAGCCCTGATACATAATTGAAATTCATGCACGTAATGAAGGAACACAAAGGAATGCCTTCATCTTAAGAAACCGCTTCATTATGCTGCACCAAAAAAAGATGATTTGAGGGTATATCATTGTCAGTCTGTCAGCCTTTGTCTCCGTCACCACCGTCTCTCAGTCTCACTGTGTGTCCACTCCCCCTTTTTACTGGAAAACTCCTTCCCCACCGCATCCTTCCATGCATTCTCTCGGTGTTCTGTGTAAAAAGTCACTTTTCACTTCTTGGAGACTACAGCATGTCTGCTAAGGTTCAGACACTTCGGCGGCAATGAGGAGGCAGGGTCAGTGGGTCTACAGTATTTCTTCTTCTCTTTCTCAGACTTCAGTGCCAACTTTGACAGGAAACCTACTGCATTTGCTTGTAAAAGAAAAATAGCTGGACGCTAATCAATTTAGCACACATTTCTACTGTTTGCTCAGTTATTCTACTGCAGCTTATACTGAAAAGGGGCTTGACACAGTTGTGTATTTATATAGGTTAGATCAGTGTTTTCATCTACTATATTGGATGGATATTTACAGACATTAGATGGGTGTTTAGAGAAATCAGATGGATGCTGGTCAGCTTCTAGAAAAAAAAGCAGTATTTCTTCTGTCAAATGACTTTAATAATGTGACCAATGTGATGGTATTGGTTACTTCAGAGTTGTCATCTAGAGTGTTTAAGTATACATTGATTGATCTTAATGATCTTAATGGCCATAATGCCAAAACTAGCTTTTGCAATCATTATATAAACTCAATGACCTCAGCAATTTTGACCATTATTTGACATTTCATCTGCAAGACGTTTGTCATAAAAAGAGTTGTACTATTTCAGCGGTCATTTAACAACCACATTTTTGATGGAGAGAATATTGATGATGTGAATTTGAATTTTTGGTTTATTTCAAGTAAGCTGTTAATATTTCACTAAGGACAACCACTAAGAATAAAAAGAACATGCAATCAGAGTTGATTTTAAAGTGCTTTAATGATACCCGATATGTTCATATACAGCAAAGCTGAAAATCAGTAGCTGTAAACCACTGTAATGTCACTACAGGCAAATTCTTTGTCACAATAGATGCAAACATCATGAAAAAGACAAATACATCAGAGATATTGGCACAATAGTCTCACAGGATGAAACGGACTAAGAGATGCTATTACATTTGGTCGATGGTATCTAGTATATGCCTTTTCCACCTGTTTTCTGAAGCTATTTTCACTTACTCAGTGTTTGATTTGTGGATCCAAGAGAATAAATGTCAGAAGCTGGGTGACTCTACAAGTATGAAAAAGGGTCTCCAAGGAAAAGGAAATGAAATACGTGGTCCCTCATTAAAGCCGGTTTGGCAAAGTAAACTGTGCAGCCCGTCAGTCAATAACATAGGCATTACACTTCGTATTTTCCTGTAGAGTCTTCCCATGGGATGTTCCATTTAAAAGACTTATTACGACTTAATACAATCATCAGTCTAGCTGCACTCGTTATTCCATAAAGCATCTTTCTGAAAGGTCAATCGCTGAGTCATGATGTTGTTTCTTGAGAAGTGGATTCCCCTGTTGATTAATGATAATTAAGACTGGCACTTGTTTAGGACATGGAGGTAACACTCCTGATAACGTTCCCTAAAGTGAATCATGAAGTAGTTACTAATATAACAACTTTGACTAAGGTCTGAAAAAAAGGATATCTAATCTCATGCAAGGTACACACGCCTATTCTCATCCTATGTTAATTAGGAGTAATTAACAGGTGAACCCAGATGACTGGAAAATTAAATAATTGAGGATGTTGTATTAAACAACCCAATAGAGTTCTGGGCAACCCAAGTCCAGTACTCCACAGTATTTTTTGGACATCATTACCTTATTACCTGTTTTGCCGCTATGCTTACCAATACTGAATAATTAACAAATCAAACGGTGCCTTATGTTTTGTAGCAAACATTCACATGAAATTAATGTTAAGTGGCGTCAGTAAGATTTTAAATGGGTGGATTTAGAAACGTCATGTATGATATCAGGTGGCAAGGAAAAGAAATTTATATAAAAGGGAGAGTTTGACACAGGTGTTTGTGCCATGCATGCAGTCACGTAAATTCACAAAAGGTCACGAGTGCTTATGAAGTCAACAAGCGCAATAAAACCTTGCATATAGACTGAAATGCTTTCTGGAACGATTATGTGCTCTGTAAATTTTACACCTCTCATAAAACAGGTTTACTGAATCTATAAATAGCAGTAATGTGGATTATCATTGGCGTCCTTTTTGGTGCCCTTGTTCATGCAATACAATAATGTCACCTTATGAGACGTTTTCCTAAAAACTAAACAAAGGTAAACAGACTTTGAACAATTTGTTTTTTGCATACAAAATGTTTTTTTTTTTTTTTACTTAGCCACTAATCAGAATGTATCAAAGGATATTTTAAGAGGCATATCAAATTTGCACAAAATTAATACTGCATATGTAAAACACATTTTCTGCATTTACCAAGGACTAGCACACACATCGTGCATTAAAGAAGAAACAGCTGAATGGTTTTTTTGTCCTTGACCATGCACGAAGGAGAAACAGTTGAACAGCTGATGAATATCTAAATATACATTCATGCTTCATTGGAAAATGTAGAAAACGTCAACTTTTAACGTCACCCTTTCTGTTTGAAATATTTAGGTTTGGTTTATGAGTTAGGTGAGACAATCATTTTTACAGCATTCATATTACAGAAATTCTAGTTCTATTGTACAATGGTAACATTAAAACAGATTATATAAATACACTATATATACATAAAACTGTAGTGTACACTTTTCAACAAAATAATACAAACTACATAACCCATACTTTCTACATTTTGGCAGTTTCTGTTAGCATACAAAAACAAAAGGAAACAAACAATGACAAATCATTACAAATAACTGTGCGACTGGCATTAGTTGTGTACAGTAGACACGTAAATAGGTTGCACTTGTTGTCTTGGTACTGAATGAAAATGCCAAGTATTGGTATCCATATCAGCAGATTCAAGCATGCAACAAACTGTACATGACAACTTTAGGCAATGGAAAGGACAAACACGAACATGTATATACCCAAAATGCATGTAAATGACAACTGCTGTCTGCTAATAAGGCCACAAGTACTTGTGGTCATTTTTAACCAGCTCCATTGCTGAGTACAAACTGCTGCCACCTGGTGGTCGAATGCACAAATTACACCTGCCATTCACGAGGACTCTGCCTATCTGCCGCTACCATCCCTTAACCCAGAAGCCTTGGGGAGTCAGGGCCATAAATAGAGGTAACAGTGTGAAAAAAAGTGAACATAAAGCAAGCAGTATAGACAGTCCATTATTAACGACCATATTGTCAGGTATGTTGTATATTTATTGCTGAATGGGAATTCGCATGTTCCGCACTTCCTCTTTTTGCACTTGTTATATAAACACTATGAAAGATTTTTATTTTTTGGGTGGTGAGGGTCGGGTCAGGATGAAGTGAGTCCTCATATGTGTCACAATACTCAGCAAATCACTTTTTTAAAAGTTTTATGAACATGTGAAAAGGTATAAGCACATCTGGATTAACATTATTTCAAAAGATCTTCACATCTTGAACTTTCTGCTTGTTTCCACCTTACTGCCTCACTACTGCAGCTAGTGATGGGACAAATGAGGCTTCAAAACTCATAGTGGGTGGGAGCATCCTGAACTAACGAATCAATGCTGACCCTAAATGAGGCTTCAAAACCCATAGTGGATTGGAGCATCTTGAACTAACCAATCAGTGCTGAAGCTAAATGAGGCTTCAAAACCCATATCCTGAACTATCAATCAATGCTGGCAATAGATACACCCACGCACCACCGTTTTTGAAGCCTCTTTTGTCTATTCACTAACTGTGATATTTCACAATACGAAAAGTATCTGCCATGTGCTTTGGAAGCAGCTACAGCGTCAAATGCTGATGACATGATTGGGTTGTATAAAAAATAATTTTTCCCCGCATTCATTGCTTAGCAGTAGATCAATCAAAGCTGTGTGCATCAAGGTTTTCATAAATAAAAAATGACCTTAATTTGTGCCTCCTGTTTAGCTACCCTATATCTTGTTACACATTTTACCAAGATTACTTTTAAAAATCAGTTAACTTTAATTTTGTAGGATGTTTTCTTTTCTTATGGTTTTCAGTGATTTGGTTCATGGTTATAACACTAAGACATGCTGTAAGTGTATTTATGGGAACGATCTTAAGAGTGCCTCAGTCAAGGTGTGCTGTCACTGACTGGCAGGAGGGATCTTGAATGTTTAAACCTCAGGTGGTACTTTGTTATTCTGAAGGAATCTGTGCTCATGAGAGGAGAGAGGACCCAACAGATTCACTAGTAGGAGCTACATGATGAATTATTCAGGTCTGAGCCAAAGCAAGAAGTCAACACGACCAAGTCCAGGCTGATGGATTAGTTTTCGCGGCTGAGACTTTACGTGGCGGACGGCTGTAAATATTTTCACACCGACTCGGAAACTTCGCGTTGGAGCACTTGAACGGCGTGAGATGCTGGCGTGATTCGGGCCGTAATCATCGCAATGCGCTTGGCATGTGTGACACCAGACTGCAGGCTTCCTCTGCTATAAGTCACACCTTGTCTGGGGAAAGCCCACACGTGTGACAACCAGAAAATGCAACAAAGAAATTAGTGAAAAAAACATTTACATGTCTGAAAATATCTGCATCTGTTTTCTTCTTTTTTTTGTTCTCTGATGATTTTCAATTTTAATTAAAAGAGAAAAGCCCAGTTTCCAGTTCCCAGTCCAAGTTCCCATCATTTTCATTTGGACATTCCTCTCTTAAACTGGAGACTATCTCCATATATGGAAAGGTCACTGTTTTCACAGTTGAAAGGCATATACCAGCCCTGAACGGCAAAAAAATGTCATGGAGGTCACATCAGAACGGTCACTAAACAAAGCCACTCTACATCACGCTCCACCTCAGGGAGATGGAACTCCCCCTCACCATGCCAAGGGCGCAGAAGGGGGTCAGGCTTCCCCTCTGACCATGCCCCACTTTGCCCTGCTGCGGCAGGGATTTCTAACAAAAGCCACAGTAACTGCACGCACACCCACTCATCTTCTTTGGACAAACTGGCATGAACTCCCCCCCCCCCCCAACACAGGTTCCCTTCCCTCATGACCCCTACTGGCACACAGTCAGACAGACTGGCATCCCATGGAGAACCACAGGAATCCCTGGCCTTTCTGTCCCAGCAGGATATCAATGGACGTGACATTCGCTGTGCTGTGTGGGCATCAATAAACAGGTATCCTCACAGTTTCATCCCGACCCCTCAAACTCCTACATAAACATACAGGAATATACATGAGAGTGTCTGCTCCTTTGTGCTGTCACAGGCAAATCAGCACCATTCCTTATCGAGACTGTCTTCCCCTTGCAGTGTCTTACATTAAAGGACAAGGATAAATCACAAGGTGAATGGCAGTGGGATTAATATCTTCAGGTGATATGTGGGCCCTGGATTTGCCAGGCTGTCATCTGAGAAAAAGGGTGGATGTTAAGGGGATTCTTCAGAGGACTCCTGCATGTTGAAGAAGGTGGGAAAGTGTTCAAGCTGACTTTGACTGGTATCAGGCCGTGCGGCTATGACACGCTGCTCAGAAAGGGTCAGATGAAACAGTGGGGGAAACCGATCTGTTGTCGTGTTTCAAGGCCTGGCAAAATGAGGGTGGGTTGCTCACGTGTCTGCAGCTCAAACCTCTGACAAACAAGTACCAAATCCAGTCACTCTCCTCTGAGACAGCATGTGTGCGTGTGTTTCTGTTCTGTGTGTGTGTGTTCTGTGTGTATGAGACAGAAAAGTTTTTGGAGGGATTGGCTTGTCACCCTCAGATGTGCATATGCAGCGAGGGCACAGTGTCCAGGGCGGGCCGGGGCTCGATGCCCTGGGACTTCATATAGGACAGAAGCTGCTCAGGGATCTCAGCCAGCACGTCCTTGGCCAGCCGGGCCATGCTAAGCACTTGATTCCCCGACCGGTCGATATAGTCCCGAAAAGGCACGAACTGCAGGGCAAGAGAGGTAAGTTACACCAGATACAAGTGGCTTAAGACTGGACATCAGGCAGAAAAACTACAATTATTCACACTCAGAACACCTATTTACCACACAGTGAAATCATCAGGTAGAAACATTAAAGGCAAACAGGGATATTCTATCCAAACTGGACCTGCCACATATTAATTCTCACTATAGGGCACATTCACATTATTCTCATTTGCTGCATAGGAGCTTACTGTGAAATAACTTAACTCTTTGTGGCTTATGCACAGTCATTTTCAAACTTCAGTCAGACACAATTACAGTGGGCTAAGCAAGAGAATGTCAGCTCATTTTTGTAGAAATTACACATTTCGCTGCGTCAGTACACTTGAATGATATATGGCTCTAAGGAACGACAGGGGCCACGCTGGCCATGTGATCACTGGGGCATGACAACAAATGGGAAAGAAAGAAACTAACAAGGAGGGCACGGCTGTACCTGGACGATATCCCTCTCTGCGTAGCGCCCCCTGGAGGACACCCTCACCTCATCGCCATCCAGCTCCTCCATGGCTGCAGAGGAAGAGGGTTATGTTATGCTCAATGTGTGGCGACCTCGGCATTCAGCACACAAACCCCCTCCACGTTACAAAGGAAGCCCTTTGTTTTGATGCTTTATTTGATGCAGTTTATCATTTATAGCCAGCTGTGAGGTGCCAGGCACCAAGGACGGCCTCCCTTGGCGATGTGGTGCAAAAGCACTGTGGCCATAGGAACACAGAGCACAGCTGTGGGGTTGGGGGCTCTTAGTAAGTGGGGACACAGCACTGTGTCGACAGATGGCAAAAGGGGGATAGGTACTGACTGGCCGACTCTGGATCTCATGCACTCGACATCTGCTGCTGAGTGGGAGGTAAATAAGTCCTGTCCCCCATAACTAAGGCAGCGAGTCCTGTATTCTGCTCGAAACTGCACATGCTGTGTCACACAAACTTTATTTACAGAGCAGCTTTTTCATGTACAGTTCTGAAGTGAAAGTGCATCATAAAATATAACATATAATATTAAGCCCACAGATTTACTAGCTTTACATGCAACATTCAGATAAATACATAAATATTCACTGCCCTGTGCAAACACAAGGTGAAATATGGTGCCATGCAGGAGCCGGAAAGGAAAGGAAATGAGAAGGAAATGAGAAGAGAGGAAGTGAGGTGTGCAGCTGTGTGGGGGAGTGGATATGCTGTTTGGTCTCCATGTCAATGTGGCCAAGCGGAGTGGACCACACTGGCTAGACAGATAGATAATATTAAAGGAAGCCTGGCTGGGAAATACACCAGGACATTGCGTTGTGACTGGAACCTTCCAGCTGCACTCCTCCTCAGAAGAGCCAGTCCAGTGCCGGCACTCAGAGAATCACACAAGGCACAACACAGGAAGCAAAGTAGGACTCGAGAGCCACTGCTACAACAGAGTAACCTAAAGTCTCGCAGTGTGCTGCTCTGCTTTTTCATGTGCTCTGCCAAACTATACATTGTCTCCTTTTAGATTTTTTAAATCAAAAGTGTGTGACAGCCAGACTAAGAGAAAAGTGTTTGAAAAGTTTATATAAGGCTGGAATGTATTGCCCTAATATCATATTGCCAGACACATATCCTATATGTGATCAAATGCAGAATTAAGCAGAAATAAGCACAACAAATTTAAATGTCAAAAATGAACACTGCTCAGCCTGCCATGTAAGTACAGTTTGCAGTCAAAATGTATCCTTTCTCTTTATGGACACATATCCATGCTTCATGTAGTTGAATCTTCTGGCTCTGTCTTTATCTACAAACCACACTGGCCTGAAGTGCCCAATATTCAGAACCTGAACGTGAGCGGTACTTGATGGCTTGAACATGTCTATTCAGCACATACTTGTAAGCAGCTAGTGACTTGGATGCTCTTAAATTCTCCTTGGTGTAAACACTATGGTTTCTCAGACTTGTATAAATGTCCCGCCAGTCAATTCCGGGGTGTTTGTGCACTTTACTTGGTCATTCACTTTCATCAGTGTAGTGAGGATGAAGATGATTTCACCAGTCACGAGTTTTAATTTTTCTTGGCATGTTGCCTTGTCAGCAGATGACCTCCATTGTTTGACCTTGCAGCTCCCTTATTCATCGTCACAACTCAAGCACAACAGTCTTAAAAGCCACACCTCCTTAGAGTTCTACGCTGTGAGCCTGCTGATCTGTGCTACCCAGGCACACATAATGAAGTATTCTAACATCACGTGAAATCCCTCTATACAATTTCGAAGCCCAGAACTGCATTAAGCATATATTAATTCTATAAATAATTCTGTCATTAAAAAACAGTTATTTCCTTGCTTTTTTGTACCATCATATATACACAGCACATTGGGAACATGTTTGTCTGACTTATTTCAGGGGATATTTAGAATCAGTTGTTTGAATCCATTGTCATGCAATCAGCTATTTATTCATTCAGATTTAGTCTTGACCACGACTCAGATCAGAATATCAGATAACATTAAAAAAGTAAAGATATGCAAATGTATCCCAGAAAAAGGAAAACACTTTTTCAATTTTACATATGTAAAACTTTTTTGCTCATTTCATAAAAATACATGTTTTTTTAAATTTTATTTCATATTTGGACCAATGTCATGATGATGTAGCAGAGATGCCTGAGAGAGGATCCAGGTTTCTCATTGACATTGATCAGAATAAATAGTTAGAAGATGGATGGATGGATGGATGGATGGATGGATGGATGGATGGATGGATGGATGGGCCAGTAGAAGCAGAAAAATCTGTTATCTTAATCAACTGGTTAGGACTGCAATGTGTGCTTCATCCATCCAACTTCAACTTCATTACAATGTAGTTCCAGAATAATCTTTACTCATTTTTTATTGTTACCTTGAGTAGTTCACATTTTCATTAACTACATAACACCTTTGTTCAAGGCAATAGTATTGTTTCATGTGACTCACAGTATCTTCTAAATCAAACGACATTTTGATTAATTCATCTAAAAATGAAATGCATTTATGAATACATTTTTGTATTGTTCCTCAGGACTATCATGCCATTATTTTGCTGGGAGGATTAATGCAATTAATTAGCAAAATTCTATTCTGTAAAGAAAACGATAATTCCGGGAACATTTTGTAATGGTAAACCTTCACTTTAGTAATTCCCTACACTATGTGTACAGTATATAAACAATGCTTGGTAGAGTGCCATCTGAAAGTGTGAGACTTGCAGAATGCTGGTTTACTTTTCAAAGAGCTATTTCCAAAATACACAGGTTATGAAAAGACGTTCCCCAGTGGAAAAAACAGAAAAAAAAAAATACAGATGAAAAACAGAGAGGAAAGCATTAGGTGAAAAAACCAAGGAGGAAGTAGGAAGTCCTTATACAGTCAAACTACATTAACCCTTACATTTCCATAGTTGTTTTTAGCTGTAACATGGAAAGGTCTACTGACAAACAACTGATTAAAGGTGTCTTTAAAATGAATGCAAATGATTTATGCTCAAAATAGAGGCATAAAGGAACACGATATATATTTCTGAGCTCATATACAGATGGGTTGAATGTATTTTTTCCTGTACTGTAAATGGGTAAGACACAAAACTGCTCTGTATCACACCAGAAAAGAGAGAAAATACATGTGACATACTGCTATTTTAGTGACAAATCCTCTGAAATAATAAAATATGAACCCTATATAGGCAGTATTACGAACAGCCTGTCAGCAACACTCCATCCTCCTGTCCATCAGATTAGCGTGAATGTCTCTAACAATTCATTCGATGCGACCGGTCACAGAAAGTGAACACCCAGGTATGATCAACTCAGCGGGACCTCCCACCAAAAATAATCTGTATTAGTGTAATATCTTGTACATTCCACATGCACATTACAGGCTTTATTACAAAGTGTGCTCTGCACACAGAAAATACAGACGGACAGGCTGTGGCGCTCACTCATGGAGACACCATACCAGTACGCATAGAGGGAAGGAACAAGGGTACAAGAAATAAGAACTTACAAAGAGGAAAGAATGAGCCTGGCTTGCAACAGGGCTTGATTAGATTTTCAAAAGATGCTCTTATGAGCTCACAGCGGTGATGTTGCCGTGACCCAGCTATCTGTGTTACTGCTGATAAAACACGGTTGGCAGGTGCGATTATTAAAGTCCATTACCAAGAAAACTACTACTATAAAGATGTTCCAGTGCCTGTGCAGCTCATTAAAAAACACGTTTAAAAGGAGCTTTCACCCCATGAAATGTTCGTTGACACACACACACACACACACAAAGAGAAATCTCTGAGTTCTGCTGTCAAGCTAACTGGACCAGTGACTGCCAAAATGTTCCACAAAGCCTAACCAAGGAGATAAACTGCCAGCAGATGATGCATGTGTCCTGCTGTGTTGGGGTGGTGTAGAACTTGGCCTTGGTCTCTTGAGGTAAGGTTCTGTGTGACCTACTTCACAAAAGGTGCAGAGAATCCAGACTGTTCCACATGTCAGTGACTGGAAAGTGTTGAAGGGTTATGAGAAGTGACTCTTCCTGCACTTCTCCCTGGGAATTACTCACCGTCAAATTCAGCCGGTCCCACCCCCACTATTATGATAGACATGGGTAGCGAAGCAGCCTGCAAAGACCAACCAAGACCATAAACACTTAGCAACTGGACAAAAATTCCATATACATAATATACGTGTTGACATACTGGCTGATCTTTATGCTTTTTCAATATTTTAATCCAGCCCTATCAAAAATCAAGCCACTCGCTGGCGACACCCACATTAACGACAGCTTCCTTGGTCTGCACCATGTCGGAGATGACCCCGTCCGTTATCATGAGCAAGACGAAATACTGAGACCCGTCCGTCACCTCTGCTGCAGACCTGCAATCGAGCAAAATGCACTTACATTAAACGACCACACAAAATGTTCAACGTTGTTGTGTCGCGTTGACTCCTGCATCTGTTGTTCGGAAAATGATAGCCCACATCTTGTTCTGAGCGAAATGACTGACCCAGCACTCAGGAATGTCTCTCCAAAAAGCCCAAGACAAATCAACTAGATTGAAAAGAAGCTCTTAAATAAAAGCAGAATAGGGCAAAATACACATGCAAACAAACAAAAATACTCATAAAAAAGATGGTTGAGATTTAGGCATTTTTCATGTCAGAATGTTATGTAATTTATATACAATTTTATGGATGTTAGAAAAAATTCTCTACGTAATCTGTGTTGATCCGATACTTTCTAATGACAATGATGTAAAGTTTATGGCTGTTCATCAAAAATTAAATGTAACAAACCAATTTTGTAGAATTTGTAAAAAGAAAATGCCTAAAATTGTGAAATGATACTCACATTTCCATGCAATAACCCAGGCAATGCTATTTATAAAACATAATTTGTAATTTACAAGCAAGACTCGATTTTGCCCCTTAACCACATGAAACCACAACCTTTGACAAATTCTTTAATTATGAAAATACGAGATGCAAAAAAGACAAGGCTTCATCAGATGCACCCCTTTGTTTCTCGGTAGGCCAGCTGAGGTCTGATGACGGTCATGTGATACACTTGCACTTCCTAAAGCCCATCTTTGGACAGCTGGATGTCCTACATCACTCTGCATAAAGACCTGTCAGCAAGGCACCTATTGCGCTCGGCAGTCTTCCCCCTGATTGATTGAGACCCCGCTGTGGAGACGGCTGCTTTTCTGGAACTGAAGTGTATGGAACCTAAATAAGGTGCTCTCTGTTTAACTCACTGAGACCGTCTCTCTTTGACATAGTAATTTGAGTCTCAGCACACTTGCCAATGTGGATCTTCCTGGGGTTGAGCTTAGTGATGGAACAAATGAGGCTTCAAAACCTGTAGTGGGTGAGAGTATCCTGAACTAACCAATCAATGCTTGCCTGTTTGAGGCTTCAAAGCCCGGGGTGAGAAGGAGAGTTTGGAACAAACCCAAACTAGCAAATCAAAGCTGATGTCAAATGAGGTGTCAGTGAGCCAGCATTGATGGGTAAATTCAGGATATCCCACCCACCACAGGTTTTGAAGCCTCATGTGTCCTATCACTACATATTTCTATATTATGGTTGATTCTTTTCAACATAAGAATACACACTTTGCACTATTTAATCCAAAGGGTATCGACGTGCTGGTCGGCCTTTAAAAACTCTTGGCAGATGGAAGTTTACTTGGCAGACTCATCTTTGATTCGATTCCAGACACCATGGCTGTTTCTTTGAGCTGTGCATGCTTTTCTTGGCTCTTACTGTCCTCAGAGGAGTAAATTATCCATTTTTTGTCTACAGCTTGAAGACAATGAGCAAACAGACTGTTCTGGCCATGCGGGGAGTCTGTGTGCTGTGTATGGATTCTCAGTTCCCTCTCTCCATCTTTTGGATAGTGCTGTGGGCTCCTACTTTGCTTCCCTACATGGGCTTTATTTTTTATTTTTTTTTGCTACCATTCTCCTCAAAGAGGTACAGTGAACTGTCCTTTGTGAAATGGACAGACCCTCATAACAGCTATCAAGGCCGCTATCATGCGCTCCAGTCCAAAAGGGGATCAATGGAGCTCCAGTGACAATGTGTCAATGCAGCAGGCAGGTAATCATAACCCTACCTCCCAAGTGAACAATCGGTCCAGATCTTTCTGAGGTAAAAGATTATGCGCATCAGCTCGAAGGGTCTTTGTGTCAAATCAAGATTCAATGTTGCTCTAAGTCTGGCATGCAAGTGATATGACCTTGTAGTTTTATTTTATGACAGTGAAGAAAATCATTAGAAGAGTTTTGATGAATATATTTACCTTGAAATAAATAGCAGAAATCTTTCAATTAGAATGCATTTATATAGGTGTGCTTTTACTATGTGGCACCCTTATATTACAGTATATTGCATAAATACATACTGTAGTTTATTACTGTTTATCTCTGGTAAGCTATACTGGTGCTGCTTTAATCATCACTGCAAATTACTTCACTGCATTTGATGCTCTGCATGCCTGGTCTGAACCTGAATGTGGAAGGCAATGCTTTTCCTCCCCATCACAGAAAGGCTAGCCGGGTATAACTGAGGAAGTGGTGAATTACATTCAAAGGGACATACCCCACTAAAGCCATGATAAGATCAATGAATGGTGCCAGAATCCACACTTATTCAGGTGCAGAAATACGCCCATAGAATGTCCATGCATTTACATTTGAGCAAAGCTAAAAATAGTACCAGCAATCTGGCGATCACTGCCACAGACACACATTGACCACAGTCTGTCTATTCAAGACAGCCCACATAGTAAACATTTGGACACATCTCTAGCAAGGCTCCATGCCATGCGACTCATTGAATGTTTGAGCATCGTTTTCTGCTGCATCTCCGGAATGGAGGCTCTTCTGGTCCATTACTTTTATTACAGTGAATTTGAATATTAAAATGACACAGAGAGAAATGAAGTTGATGGGGAAGGTGCTCTGAGCAGAAAGCATTCCCTGAATAATCTGAATTATGAACTGTATCTGTTGACTTGCTGGGCTCTGGTTGCATTCTTATGTCCCTACTTAGTGTACGTGTGTAGGAAGACATGTTTTCAATTAGCATGTGCACCTGTGAATCTCTGAACATCTTTTCCTACGAGATAGGGCCTAAAAGCTGAAAGCTATTAAAGACGGCGCCCACAATGCCTAAATTTGGCATCCTTGTGCGCGTCAGCATGTAATCCAAGAGTCACAGGAAAAGAAGGAAATAAACAAACCACTGTGGCAGCCCGTGCCTTACCGCGCCACTTGGCTGATGACGGGAGCAAAGTTGGTTGGACCGTAGAGCTGGACGGTTCGGAGACTCTGGAAGTAGGCCTCCAGGACCCCTTCGATCCCCACGCAGTTTGGATTCTCAGAGTCCGAGTTCTACAGCAGCGGGCACAGAAGATTTTATTCAAATGCTTGTTTTATTCTCTTTGTTATAATTTCACACCACATGGGCGAATGTCATCAGTCAGCTGATTGTAGCTGCTGATTAACCTCAGTGAATAAGTAACAATGTAGAGTTCAGGGAAACGATTTCATTATCTTTGTTAGCACTGGTATCTGGACTTTTCGTAATTTAACACATAAGCATGAAAGCAAACAAGATCAAAAATAAGACTTTTGTTCTATGAAGCCCAAATATAAAAATGAACATTAAATGTTAACACATGATGGCATTGATACAGAAAATGCTCGATATCTACAACATTCACAGGGTTCAGAGACTCAGACACAAGCAGCACTCAAAATGAGATGTTTGCAGTACAAAGGAACTGAGTACCACTAAGAGACTGAGATGCATAAATGATACTTTGACTATTGTTGCAGCTGACAACACCCATAAGTATTCACAACCAGTAATGATTGTGCTGCGCTGGGTACTAACCACTCAAACAAAGTCTCTTGGCTTCGTCATTGAATGACTGCTTAAATTGCAAGGTTTGTAACTGTTGCTGTGATAGAGTTGCTTTTAATTGATTGTGCTGAGCAAATGGAAGCTGGAGAGAGTGACAATTGTAGGAAAAATGCTTTGGGACTTCTCTCTTGTCCCTTAGGGGATACAAACAATATTTAAGCTGCATTAAAAAGAAGGTAGGAAACATAAGGCTGCTTTTCTACAGAAAGGTTGGATCGAGTCTTCTAAATAAGATGGAAGAATGTGCCTGACCTCAACACCGTTTCGCTTTCCTGAAAGCAAATTATTATCCCCTAGCAACAGATGAGTCTTGCCATTGCGTGGACGACATCAGCAAGAGTTCAACAGCAAGTAGAAAAAAAATAATAATAACAGGTGTGAATCAACAATACCCAGAGAACTTTGCTGACCTGCAACTTGGACCTAGTTTAGAAGAGTCATTATTGAAACTCACTCTCATGGCACTGAGCTCTGCCTGCAGTTTCAGATCAAGTACTTTATGCTTATTTGCTTAGAATGACCAAGGACTCAATTGTTCTGTGGACATGAATCCACAGAATGGTAGTAATGCAGGTGAGGAGATAATGTGCTCTTCCTGGGTACTAACTCTGACTTGGCTGAGGTTGCTTTCAGAGTGGTGTTCTGGTCTTACTGGACCCATTGGATGTAAATACCACCTTCTGTCAGGGACACAGGCCCATGGAGATAGCCATGCTGCACAAAACAGGGATGCAGCAGGCATTGCCATGAGATCTGTCATGGTTAAGTATTCTTAAAGAAAGCGACACTTGAAATATGGCAGATGCCCCAATTGAACAGCACTGCTTTTGACTGTGGATGGACACTGGAGTATTTAGAGTAAAACCTACATATGAGAATTCTCCAGACAGATCTGGAGCAGAATTCCTACCAAAGTCCTCAGAGTTACCAGGCTACTAGTACAAATATGCTGATACTGAGGTTTTTTAATTCTCTACTTTGGCCAGGAGTCCACCTGCTGCATTATCTGCTTTGAACTGCAGTATGCACTCGGTTTGCCTGCAGTATTTCTAATGTTCCCCACATTTGAATGTTGCATAGATTCACCTCCCTATTATTTTATGTATATCCACTTTGCAGTGTAGAGGCTGCCTCTCGTGAATAAGTCTATTTAAGGGAGAGACCGCATGTTTAAACATCCTCTCGGAAGAAGACTCTGAATGGAATCCCTCACAGAATAATGATATTGCAGTCGTGTCACTTACAATAATGCCTTTTCTACAAATATTACTGAATCTGTTCCATTGGTTTCACTGGCTGCCCAGAATTCCCTGACAGGGGTGTGTCGAACATTTCATTAGGCAGTGGTTTTGTCATTAAATAAGAGGAGCGATTCAAGACCCACTGGAAGTCTACTTTAAAAAGGGCCTCCATTCTATAAGCTGTACTAATCAAAGGAGCTTAAAACTAAAAAGGACAGGATTCTCAACCCCCAGAAGCATCACAGCTTAGCTAGGTGTTTCAACAATTGCTCTCACTATCCATTAGCTAGCTGACAGCTTATCCAGAGTTTCTCACAAATTTACCTGTTCATGGAGCTGGATATTTCAGGTTGAGTACCCTGCACAAAGATATTAAAGAAGGGCTCATTTTGAGACTCGAACTGGCAATTTTCTTATAACGAGGGGATGGCCTAAACGACTATGCTTGCTGCAAGAGAGAGCTTAACATAGCTCAAATCTTGAAATTTGAGGCAAACCATATCAAATCACAGACCATTCTCAAGGGATCAGATGCAGCAGGCAGTTCTGGGATTCGAACCTATAGCTTTTTGGAACACACATTCAGTTGCTAACCTTTTCTATCACATTCCTTTGCCAGTAAGCTTTTGTGGCTGCGTAAGCATTATGCTACGATTTAATTTTGTACTTCTTGGATTTCTTTCAGTTCTTTACCATTCATTCCACCCACACCTTTTAAAATTAGTGACTCATGGTGTTTTCTCTGTTCCTGCGTCCTCCACTCATCCAAG
Organism: Gymnarchus niloticus; assembly: GCA_009936485.2. NCBI lineage: Eukaryota > Metazoa > Chordata > Actinopteri > Osteoglossiformes > Gymnarchidae > Gymnarchus > Gymnarchus niloticus. Next base: position 21,480,302 of record JAACJT020000086.1, on the reverse strand, counting down.
CCACCAGCCGCCCCCATCTTACTCCGGAGGTGGTCCTTAATGATGATAATGCACACTTGAGTGTTTACACAGTAGTCACTGCATTTCTCATTTGACTTGCTCTGTGTCCTCACTGCACATACACCCATAAACGTGGTGTACTCGGTTACACAGTCGTTGGTATTACGATGTGACATGAGAGGCCCCGCAAACTTTCCACAGCGTATCCGTTTGAGAAGACAGTAGGAAAAAAACCTCTGTGTCATACAGCTAACTTCAGAAAGATTTAAGAGCAAGAGCTGCCCACTTTTTCTCTATGGCTCTTGTGCTCTCACTCATGCCTGAGGCACATGTCATGACACAGGGATCAAACTGACAAAGAACGTGCTGCATTAGTGTTACGCGAAGCAGCCAAAGATGTCAGATAAGAATTGAGTGCTAACCAGAGGAAACACATGAGAAATCTTGCCATCCGGAGGTAGCTTGGCCCCAAAACCATAAGCAGGGAAGAGCTTGTCACTGTCATAGTCCTGGATGATCTCCCCCACAGCCTTGAGTGCCATGGCATATGTGTTCATCTGGTATGGGTTCATGTAGTGCAGGGACGTTGGCTGAGCGGGGTTCCCTGATGGAGGTAAGATGCACAGGCAAACATTATGGTGTGGCCTACAACACCATTGTTATTTTCTCTTACATATGAAATATAACCTTAGAGGTATCCAGACATTTGCAGACATGTACACTCATGACCAAAAGTATTGGTACCCATCCACTTTTTAAAAAAGAATCGTAATTTTCTGTAAAATAAGTTAAAACTAACAAATATAATTAGCATCCACCATTCCTTATTCCCTAGAGCAGGCACTTTGATTTGATTTCTAACATAATTTTTTTTAATAATAAATAAAACGAAAATGATAATAGAATGAACAAAATTATTGAAGCCCCTAACTAAAAGAATTAATTGGGTTGTAGCGATATCTCAAGTAGACTATCCATCCATCTGTTTTCCAAACCACTTAGTCCTTTCCAGGGTTGTGTGGGGCTTGGAGCCTATCCCAGGCAGCTTTAGGGCACAAGGTGGGTGCTAACCCATTGCAGAGTACAGGTACACACACATACACACACACACACACACTATAACAAATTTTTTATCAACACCAATTAGCCTACAATGCATGTCTTTAGCTGTGGGAGGAAACCAAAATAACTGGGGGAAACCCTGAAAGCATGGGGAGAACATGCAAACTCCAAGCACACAGAGCCAGGGTTTAAACCCCCAACACTGGATGGGAGAGGTGACAGTACCAACTACTGAGCCACCATGTCCCCTTAAGCAGATTGTTTCCTTTAATTAGCATCACAGGTGTCTTCAACCTTTTAATCAGTCAATTTACCCTATCTGAATGGTGAAAAGTACTTGCCCCACTGTTTGTGTCATTGTGAGCATCATTCTGAAGATGGATGAGAAGGAAAAGTAGGGGGTTGTCTGTGAAGGATACGAAGAAGGTAACAACCAAGCACAGTCAAGATAAAGGCTACAGGACCATCTCTAAAAAGCTTAATGTTCCTGTAACTACATCTACTAATATTATCTAGAAGTTTAAGGCCCATGGGACCGTAGCCAAGATCTCTGGACGTGGCCACAAGAGGAGAAGTGAACCCAGATTGAACAGGAGAAAGCCAAGGGAAACTTCAAAACAGATTCAGTCTGACCTCCAAGATCAAGCGACAACAGTTTCAAGTTGCACCATCCGTCATTGTCTGAATGAAAGTGGGCTCCATGGAAAAGGACCCAGGAAGACCCCACTTCTAAAAACCAGACAGACATAAAAAAAAAAACTGACTGGAGTTTGCTAAAATGTATGTTGACAATAGGGAGGAGGCTCAGTAATGCTTTCAGGTTGCTGTGCTGCCTCTGACATCCAGTGCGTTGAATTTGTTTAGGGCATAATGAAAGCAGAAGATGATGAATGCATTTTTTAGCAAAACGTACCACCCAGTGTTACAATGCTCTGTCTTAGATACAGGTAATGGGTCCTCGAACAGCATAATGATTGAAAACATTCGTCTTAGAACATCCAGTAATGGCTGAGTCTTCTGTAGTGGCCTGCTATGAGTCCTGATCTGAATTCAGTTGAACATCTATGTAAAGAGCTGAACCTCACAGCTAGGAGAAGGAACATATCAAACCTAAGAGACCTGGAGCAGTTTGCTCAGGAACAGTGGGCCGAATTGCCAGTTGAGAGGTGTAAAAATCTCATTCATAGCTAAAGAAAGCACTTGATTGCAGTTGTTGTCTCAAAAGAGTGTGCTGCAAAATATTAGGTTGGGGTCCCATTAATTTTGTCTAGACCATTATTTTGTTTTATTGAAAAATATATCATAAAAAGCAAAGTGTCTGTTGTATGGAATATTGAGTAAAGAATGGTGGATGTGAAATTACTTTTGTCAGTTTCACAGAAAATTGCGATTTTTTTTTTTTTTTTTTTTTTTTTTTTTTTTTTTAAAGGTGGATGGGCATCGATACTTTGATCGCGTCTGTATAAATGAAAAGGGGTCCAGAGACAAACCGGCAGGAGCTGGAGGTACACAACACATGAGATCTGTGGTGCTCTTACCGTTGGATGCTGTGAAATCTATAGCCACTGTGAAGTTGAGCTGAGTGCTGTTGGGACAGATGCAATCCATTTATACCAGGACAACAATAATTCCAAAGATCTGAAACACTCTCTTCTTTAATTACATGCTCTGCCTGAACTTCCCTTGGACTGAACCAAGGATGTCAAAGAGGAGAAACTATGGCTGACTTCTCCTGGCACCTCAACTCCAATCCACATTTCACAGTGGCTGATGTTACAGTTAAGGTATTTTACACACTGATTCCGATTAGTCCTAAGAATTCTAGTGATTAAACCTGGGGAAGACTCACCGATGACCAGACCCTGTCAGAGCTAAACTACAGCAGGCATAATCAAGACTGTGACACTAGTATTGGACATGGATCTGGTATGACAGACAGCAAGATGGAAACACTTGAAAAAATGCTGCATGCGAACAGCTGAAAATCTGGCAAGAAGCTGTTTGCACACTGTGCTACGCAGCCCTTAATTAACGACAACATAATTAACATTCCTCTCACCCGCCACGGATGAAATCCACAAATGTGTACTCCGACTCCACTTTGAAGGACAGCAGTGTTACCTAGCAATAGCGAGAGGAGGACGATATTTAAATGATATCTGTAAATGATTTTGTGATCATTTACTGGCATGGTCACTCAAACAAAAAACTGAATTACATCGATACTCACGGTGCCAGAATTGATGTATTTTTTCTTTTTTCCTTTCTTTTTTGGATTTAAGACCTATAAAAAACGAGGTGATGTGAAAGGCAGTTACGACATCTGTGAAGAACCCCAGCATAGCATAACGGAACGGCAGGAGACGGGACCACATGCCATCCGCAGAGCTGACCTCGTAGACGTTGAACTGGCTCTGTCCGCGAGACAGCTCTCTGTAGCTCGTGGTGAACTCGCCAATAAAGTCGTGGCTGCAGAGCAAAGTGGAGTCACGTGTGGGTCTTACAGTTGCTGTGTCACACGACTCTGACACATCTCCATCTTTTCTGAAAAGCTACCGCCTGAGCTGTTGTCTTTCAAGCATCAGTCCCACACCTTGTCTTTTAACCACCCCCCTTTTTTTATAGAATTGAAAACATTCAAGATACGTAACAAAAACTGATATGCAGAGTGAGCCTGCTTTCACGCATCTCTTTCTAACATTTCAAATACTTCTAAAGGCTCAGGAATACATCTTCTTTTTGCTTTTCTGGCCCAATTCCTATTTCTAGCTTAGTCATAAGGCCAATTTTTTTTTTTCTTTTTTTTGCCCTTAGGAAGCTGTCTCATGAAAAAATAATAGCTAGGATATTTCTGTGGAAAGAATCTTCACCAGGTAGCATGCTGTCCTCTGTTTATATAGACATCACAAAACAAGCACATGGAATACAAATATTCCTGACTTTAAACACTTTATTCCTGGGTTTAATTTCACGAACGATGTTAACATTGCCATGCTGTGAATGTGTGTGGTGATTAGCTGTAATTAATTATTTAACCACTTAAGTAGTTAAGAGAAGTACTGTATACATATTTAAGCCCAAGTAATTAGCCCCGTTTTATTGACAATACATTCTTTGTGCACTACAGGAAAGATGCAGAATAAAGACAATTTACTGTTCTTATGTATTTAGGTGGTGGTATGCCTAATGGATGTAGCAGGGCTGATATACCCACAGCGTGGTGTTGAGCTGCAGTTTGCCAGTTTGCATCTTAACTTTCACAGGGGGAGCCTAAGTGTGGCTGCCACCCATCCTGCTATGGGGGGGGTGAGGATCAAGGTCTGCTGTTACATGTGACTTTCTGCTGCGATGAAGTCCGACCGTCCCTTCATCCTGGCATTTTGCTGAATAGCTGTCCCCATTTCTTTTTCCAAGTGAATTGGATCACCGTGGAGGTTTGCCTAAACAGCAATTACGCTCCCTGCCCCCCCGCCCCCCTTCATACCTCGGTTTTAAATACTAAAACTATTACTTTTGTGCCCATCAATGGTAACCACCCTGGCCTTTTGCCGACCTGACTGGAGCTTTCCCTCAGCGAGCAGGAGCGAAAACGGCTGCGAATTAATGCCGCTCCACTGTTAGGTAACAGCAGATCCACAGCGACAGATATCCAGACTGGTTGCTATGAGACCTGCTCAAAGAAAGAGGGGAAAAAAAAACATAAAGGAGTCGTATCACATGGAGGAGAGTACCTTCCATCTCGGTCCCAGTCGTATACGTCCACCTTGACGGTTCTGTAATGAGAAATGCAGAAGACTATTCTTGTTTTTTGTAAACATCCTGTCCACCTTAAATCCCAGGCATCCAGCATGGCTGTCCTGTGCAAAGTCCTCAGCACCCAAAAACAGCAATTCCAGCAGAATGTGTCTTACCATAATGCTTAAGGTTCACGTGACAGCTTCTGTTAGACTAGATGGTAATCTAACATGGTAGAATTGGAGGAAATGGCCCATGGTCCTTTAAGTAACAGCTGTCAATGGCTTCCTGTCTGGCACTGCAATCGCAATTATCAAGTGACGGAAATGAGCAAAATCATCACACTGTCATTGAATGCCACTCATTCCGTGCGAGCGACGCACTGTTTGTAAAACGTAAACCTGGGAATCTGAAACTGGGTTTGACAAACTGACTTAGCCTTATCAGTCAGCGAAGAAAACAGGTTTGACACGAAAGCAGTGCTGTGCTGCACAGCCGAGCGAAATGGAAACCCTATACCCGGAGCCAGCCAGTACACCTTCAGGAGCTCGTACTCTGCCGAGCCTCATTAGGGTGAAGCAAGCACTGCAGCTGTTGCACGGCTGGACTCCGAAGCGGCCTGACCCAGTTCTGATTCTTTCGACATAATACCTGCTCGTCAAGCTTTGTCAGTGTAATGCTCTGCAATTATTCCACTTCACACCCTGTGCTGTCTTTAAGGGCACACGCCAGAACGGGCTAGAACTTTAGCAGAGGGTGACCGCAGGCCCTTCCACATTCCCGGAATGGAGATGCCAGCTTGTTGGACAAGAGAAGAATGATGCACTTTGCAGGGAACTGTAGATAATCCAATGCCCAAATCCTCTGTGTTAATCCCAGCAGCACCAGCACTGGCCCCGAAGACACTGTGGCTGCCTGCTGGCATGATTCTGATAACTACAGGATTCGGCTCCACCGTCGCCCACAAACAGACCCCAGTCGGTCAGATTCTCACCCTGTTTTTTGTAACAGGATTATTTCTTTAATGCTCCTGGTGATCTCACATACATTGGGCAATGATTACATGATCCAGCAGAAAAAAATGGATTAAATACTGAATAGAAAAATAACAGAATGGTTATGCTGAGGTACATGTGTACCAAATCTGAGCGCATGCGTCGTCTGATTAAATTAGTAGAACATTAAAACTTAAATGCAGATTCAATAATCTCTGATATTTCACACATTTGTTTATAATAGTGAGGGCCCACTGGTTAGCACTGTTGCCTCACTCCTCCAGGTTTGGGGGTCTGAATCCCACCTCTACTCTGTGCATGGAGTTTACATGTTCTCTCTGTGTGTCACAGGTTTCCTCCTGGTACTCTGGTTGGTGCCCTGTGATGGACCGGCATCCTCTCCAGGGTGTAGCCCAGGTTTGTGCCCTATGCTGCCCGGGATGGGCTCCAGTTCCCCCCTGTGACCCTGACCAAACTAATTAGTTAGAAGATGGGTGTTTACAAGGATAGCAATCATCTTTTCAGGTTATACGTTGTAAAGATCTATTCAGGCAGCTAACTTGGACATAGCAGGTTTACACAAATGAAATTTAATGATCTAATAATCTAATGTGTAAAATATAGCAAATGACCTACAGAGATCCCCAGACTCCTGTAAAGGTTACTGAGTTTTTCCTTCCTTCCTTTCAGTTTATCCATATGATCACTTTTTTATGAGATTACTAGACATTCATTAGGACTAGGTGATTCGGACATTAGCTTAATCCAGGCTGCAAATTCGGTTTCAATGACCAAGGGAGTAGAAATTAGTAATGGTGGCAGTAAAGAGGAACAGCCAGAAACAATGGTCAAAGCCTGGAGACCAACAGAAATTACAATCCTTGACTGTTAGGTCAGACTAAGTAGCAACACAAGACACAAGACATCAACAAACATTTAGCAGTGACAAACTTTAGTTTATCGACATCGATCTACTGCAGCAGTCACCAAGTTGGCTGACTAATGTGGCCACAATATTTTTGTGCAAAAAATTCTTCACCAGGCCTAGCAGGAGCTCTGGCAGCCGAGTGCTGATGTTCATTTGTCAACAATAATCAACTATAAAAATAAACACATGAACACAATACATGGCAACAGCCCAAGAAACCCTCTCGATTTCCTATTCTGAGGTGCTGGCATTTGGGTATATCTCATTAGACGCTAGAGTTAATGGAACAGTGTCCATTATCCACTTTTGGGGCCAATAACTGTGCTTAAAGTTACTATTTGTTGTGTGTGGTCATCTTGTGCACTGTAACATGTCACACTGGTAACTATTATGCTTGTTATGCTGTTTATATTACCTGGCTGAATGCTGCACTGTATTAATGTGAGTTGCGTGATGTCCTCGGAGTTTGAGAGCGGTACCATATAAATAGGAAGTATCATTACCATACCTCAGCAGATCCATCATCGGAGCCTCTCTGTCACTCACCTGTCATAGTCGCCATTACAGAGCGCCCGGACGGGGATGGTGAAAGCCTGCCACACGGGGTTCAATGTGTTCTTTATCACTTCGGTCTTGTGGCAAATGGTGAATCTGGGAACGGAGATTAGACGTGACAGAACCTGGCTGCATTTAACTGACTAATTCTGGCACTTGGAAAAAAATACCCAGCCAGATACAGATGAGTATAAGCATAAATGTATGCATGGAATTTCTTAATAGAAATGGATATAAAGGCAGTATGTGGGCCACTCACGTTCCGTCCTCATTGCTTCGGTAAAACACCAGGAAGGGGTCTGATTTTCCAAAGAAGTCCTTCTTATCCAGCTTGTTGGCACACAGCTGCATCGTAGCGATGTCCTGAAAAAGAAACAAGGTGGGAAAGATGCCTATACCACAACCCTCTGACTTAAGTGAACACATCCATTATTATAATTAAAGATAAAGGAATACAATTTTCACAGTATCATCCCTTGACAGATGTCAGACAGCTAAAGCTATTATTGTGCTGTTTTATTTGGCAAATAAAACTCCAAAGGTAATGGCTATCATTACGTTTCCCTGTGGGGGAAAGACTTAATGTGCAGACACTTATTAGATCTTAGCCAGAGTAGTAGCGAGCTGCACTGTCTGTGAGTGCATTCATTACTGGTATTTGTGGTTTGTTATACTTTGAGTTACAAAATCACTTTGCATGAGCTACTGTGTGTTTTCCATCCAATGTAACCAAGGGACATGAACCCACAGTCTGAAGTCAGAACTCCTCCCCTTTAACGTAAATCGATGAATCACAGTCCCTACTTAGTTCTGCAGCCACGGTGCCACACACAATTCTCCTTTCTTAAATTACACGACGGCATGCGTAACAACAGATCCGATAAACACGGTCCACAGAACACTTTTACAATTCCCAGTCAGTTACTGGAATTGCGTTAAGATGAGACAGGGCTGTCGGTGAATATCGCTTCTGCCGAAACTGCCCAGGATGTGTGAATGTGTGCCGTGCAATGGGCCGACATCTGGTCCAGGGCGTTCCCCCGCTGCTGGCCCTGCTCTTCCTGCGATAGGCTCACCGCTCCCCGTATGGCTAAATGGTGGACCGCGTTCTACAACCAAACAGCAGAGAAGTATTATTTGGCCCACAACACGCCCCCCAATCCCACCCGCTCCCAGGCGTGCTTTTTAGATGGTGGCACCCAAAAACCGACTTCCCCCCTAAACTCAACGTTTAAT
>JAACJT020000086.1:21448204-21471367 GCA_009936485.2 Gymnarchus niloticus | reverse complement strand
TAACAACAGATCCGATAAACACGGTCCACAGAACACTTTTACAATTCCCAGTCAGTTACTGGAATTGCGTTAAGATGGGACAGGGCTGTCGGTGAATATCGTTTCTGCCGAAACTGCCCAGGATGTGTGAATGTGTGCCGTGCAATGGGCCGACATCTGGTCCAGGGCGTTCCCCTGCTGCTGGCCCTGCTCTTCCTGCGATAGGCTCACCGCTCCCCGTATGGCTAAATGGTGGACCGCGGTCTACAACCAAACAGCAGAGAAGTATTATTTGGCCCACAACACGCCCCCCGATCCCACCCGCTCCCAGGCGTGCTTTTTAGATGGTGGCACCCAAAAACCGACTTCCCCCCTAAACTCAACGTTTAATAATCAGTCCCTCAAGAGTAACTCATTGTAGAATTCTGCTGTACAATTTAAGCAGTTAGGGAAGATGGATCCACGGTCAGACTGCCTGTCAACTGTCTCTTTTAATCATACAGCACACAAAGTATACAGTGCCCTATCTTTCTTTATACTTCTTTTCTGTATTCTTATTTGGTCAGATGTTATTCTGGACTGTACTGCTATACAAAGGGGAAGGAAAATAAATGAGTAATTCTGGTGCTGCAACATCAGGTCTGTGTACAATATAACCTAACACAGCGTTGTTCCTTCAGCTGAAATAAATGGCTAACAGGTACTTGGATAAATAGTCAAGTGATTACTGAAGGGACTGTGCTACGTATAGGTTCTGTACGGAACGACGAGCCAAAATTCCTCAGGGGCGGGATTTTGTGAGTGCAGGTGGGAGCTGCGGGTGTCACATAATGCTCTTTACTAAAATGACACTGGTGTCAGAATTCCCTGTTATACAGTCACTCAGCTTCCCTTTTATCTAACACTCACTTCTAATATTTGATTCACCTCATTCCTCGGTGTTCCCTGTTTTGTGCCCCGAATTTCCTGGGATCAGCACAACCCTGTCCTGAATAATCAGTTATGAAAGATGGAAGAATGGACGGTATTTGATTCAGCAAAGATCGAGAAAATAAGACGGGGCGATGAAAGAAATCGGTGCCAGTAGAAACTGTATGAGTGATAAATTTGATGAGCACAGAAGACAGGGAGAAACTGACAGTGAGTCAGCTCTGGGGAATTCACCCAGACAAGGCAACTTTCATCGACGTTTCTTTTCAAAATTTCTCTCTCTCGCCCTGAAATTTGGCTTCTCCTCCTGACTCCGTTGTGCACCTTGAGGGTTTGGCTGGGACTAAATACAGCTCATTCACTGTAGCAGTGCCAAAAAGTCATTTAAATCAGTGGGCAGTACGGATTCAGTTTTTTTTTTTTTTTAACTATGGTTTTGTCCGGGCTCACCTAAGAAAACTAAATGGTAATATTTATGCAATCCCTGCGATGGGCCTACATCCAGCTCAGGGTGTACCCTTGCCTGATTGGCTCCAGGGCCCCATGTGACCCAGACAAGAATAAGTGGTTGGAATATGCCTAGCGATTTACATGATATTCATAACTACAACGAAGCACCTCTAGGGCAATTACAGCATTCCCAACGTAGAAATGAGATTTTTAAGCCAACAGAGATCAGTAGTGCGATTTTGTGTTCTCAGAGGTATAATTTTGACCCCCCAGACAACTCAGCAAGCACTGGGAGACCCCCGTCCCTTGTGAGCAGCACGATGCTGTATGCTGTGACAGAAAGGATAGCCCCCCACCCCCCCCACCCCCGCCGCTGTTCTGGGATGGCAGTGCTGGACGACCTTACATAGTGCGCTCCTGCCAGTCTCGGCACTTACCCGACAGTTGCTGAGTTCCTCCGCCGTGAAGATAATAGTACCACACTTCTTCCCTGGAATCCCTCTGGGAGGGGAGTGGCAGAGTGTTTAAAAGGGGGTAGAGAGAAAGGGAAAGAGAGAACAGAGAGAGCCAGCTGGGGTGCCACAGGTCATTCTGTTAAGCTGGACACACAGTTGCTCTCTGCTTGAACATCCCGGCCTGGTCTTGGTCAATTGGCTCTCCTTATTACGAGAGGGGATGACAGTCAAGGCGTGATGCCGACCCTCTTCAGCCATTCAGACAGGATGCTGTTATTTTTAGACATAACAGATTCTGAGGCTAATATTTTGCCAAAAAGCATGGATGATATCCTACGGTTGTTCGCCCCTCAGTTCCCCGTTTTTTTTTCCTCCTCCACTATACAGTCATATAACACTCTGAGATCCTCGCTCACAGTCATCCACAGACAAGAATGTACGCATTAAATTTGTACTTTATTAGAAAAGAGCATAGGCTGGCCACAGCTATCTGCTTATGAGATTGAGGGCTCTGATGGGGGCAGGTGCCAAGCCACAATGAGTGAGCTTTAAATGAGGTTCGAGATGCTGCTCCGCCTCAAACCTCAGGGGGAGGCAATCACCATAAGCTCTGTGATCATGAATTCCAAAGAAGCCGTCGTGATGATAAAGCCTTATCAGCACGCTGGTATCATATCGCAAACTCTTGGTCTCTCTGGGCAGCGCTGAGCTCCAGAATTGCCCCGTTAAATAGAGACATGCTAACAGAAACCACAGCATGCATTTCGCTTTCATTTTCCATCATTATTAAAATTTAGGACCAGCCTCAAGCCCTCCAAGAACCACAGACAATTTTCACATTGTGTGTGGCCGAAACCGCCGTTAACATGTCCATCAGCTGCAATAATCACATGCATCTACACACTCCTTTGTAGGAGCCCCAACCAGGCTTCACAGCACAGTGGCACGGGAAATAGTTTACCACGGTCAGGTAAGCAGCACAGACAGGAGCGATCTAAAGCACAATTAACCACTGAGCAAGGCTGTGGATCCACTTCCCATTTAATCAATTCATGCTGCTCCACAGAATACAAATGGCTCCATTTAAGGTGCATCCTATATACAGAAATGTGGCACCCAAAAAATCTTAGTATTCTTCACTGTCATACATAAGGATCATTGGTATAGCACTTCTTATTTTTGCATATTAACTTGACAATAACAAGAAATTCAGATTTGCTTAGTAAAATGCGATGGGAAGCGGCTGGAATAGCCCTAGGATTCAGATGCAGCCTGAGGTGCTAAAGGCTGAGTCAGTTTCACGCCTCAGCGCTTACAAACCCTAATGCTTCCTCCTCACCGTGACTCTTCGCTGCACAATGCAAGAGGCCAGAGAACGCGGAGTGCCACAAACCATGGTGATGACGATCTGCTGGAGATCCCTCCGCCCTTGGGCTGAGTCATCGGTCTCCTGCGACTCTCCCCTCATTTCCTACCACACTCTCCATCGTTTCATGCCACGTGATCAATCTAAGGGAAACTGGGCTCGCTGTCTCGTCTGAAGGCATGAAGAACGCTGGGCATGTTTCACACACTTGACCCACTTTCGGGTCACCTAGTATTAGTGGGATCTTTCACATTGGGCATTTTTAGGTTCTACAGGTTGTTACTTGGAGATTTTATTTGTGAAATCGGGATAGAATTTTACTCCCCAGCCAAATATGTATGGCTTAATAAAACCCAAGGAACTGCCGCAGAAAACTAGACTGGAATTATGGGTAATATAGTACTGTTATCCTTACTGTTGCACATCTGAGCCAGATGTCGGAATAAAACCAGCCTGAGATTCTTTCAGTAAATGTCCCGTCGTATTAAATGAATAAAATTCTAACATTTATTAACCTTAAATTAGGTAAGACCATTAAAAATTACACTTCTACCAGAGGGTGTAGGCAATTGTACTACTACCATTGACCATGGGCCATTGGATTATAGGGACAAGTATAGATGAGTCACATTAGATGCAAAGTCAGTTTTTAAGGAAGTGAATGTCTATTTTCAATCTAAAACGGACATATGCACATTAAAAAACACTCTGGGATCAATAAAAAGGCCTTTCTTGGAGCATGAGGAACAGATTATCAGATCCACAAATAAATACCTGGTTAATTAAGTTGCAGCATCTGGGACATTAAATTTGCCCCTTAATCACTCTACAAACATGAGACCCTAAGTGGATAAGGCCAATCAAGCAGGTCATTAAAGGGTCAAATTAATCCCTAAATGTACCAGGTCGATCCACTGTGATCCATGCTTAAAGCAATTCGGTCATTGCAGAAGGAGCATGATTCCCAGGTTGCTTAGCAGGTACTTAATAAGGATATCTCTGGTGCTGAAAAATGGGAAAAAAAATGCTCAAGCTGGCCCCCCAGAGTAGCTTACGGCTGCAGACAGCATCGGTTCATCTTTATCCTAAAGCTGGCTGCGTGCGACAGCCTGGCAGACTATACACCTGGAGCAGCTGGCGACAGCCAGGGACTGTCTCTTTAACGGAGGCTCATGATACAAAATACTGTACATTTGGCAGGGAAAAAAATATATACAAAGATAAAATATAAAGGTGAACCACAGCTGTCTTGAATTTTCTCTAGCACCCCAATTACTGAATGTTTCTGACAAGGACGGTTTCTCTCACTGCCGATAGCCATCTCAGAAAAATCAAAACAAAGACGTAAAGAAAGTGCTAATGTACACCGTCAAAACAAGAGTAAAATGTCATGTTCTCAAAGCCTAATGAAGTTCTCACTGCATCATAATCTACCCCATGTCATCTAATCAAAACAAAGATTTATGTTTGGGGAAGAATATATTTAATAGTAAGTCTTTTTCTCCTCTTCTTTGTTTATGCTTGTTTCAAAGACTGCATATCTTTACAGTCCTTTTAAGAAATACTCTGAGAAATAATGTTCAACTCATCCCATGGCATAATAAACTTTTCCAGGCTAATCCTCACCTCTCATGGTTCCATTTATTGTTCTAACTGAACGAATTCTAACAATAGATTTGATTTAAATACATTCAAATTTTGAAACTTGTTCCTTTTAACCTAAATGAAATGTAACAATTTGGCTATAATTTCTGTATCTTATATACTGTACTGTGCAAAAGACTTAGGCAATGAAGATTACATTTAAAACATGTTCATGTTCGTGTAAGACTATGACTTGGCATAGGTTAAAGTGTCAGTTTGCACATTTTAAAACATCTCTTCATGTCAGCCCAGAATTTACAGTTACCCTAGAACACACCCATTTACCATAAGTCTGACAATGAATCACGATTGAAACATTCGCTCCTTTTGGGGCAACGTCTGTTTAAGAGGATTCCATGCGACACTAAACATGAAAACAATCCATATATTAGATAATGGCATTTAAATAGCTGTCCAGTGTAGTAAGCAAAATACACGAAAAGGTTAAATTCACAAGTTTAGTGAGCTGGTGGTGAAAATGAAAAATTACATCGAAGGGCTGGGGTACTTTCCAGAAGAGGTTTGGGTATTAAAATTCTGTTGTTCCAGTCATCCAAACAGATATCGGTAATTTTTTGGAGAACAGAAGAAATTATCTTTACTTCTTTTTGTATTAGTGTTAGTTGTATATATATTCTAATGTTCAATTGTTTTTTTTTTTTTTCAGAGCAAATGTACAACTACAGATAGTGCCTAAGACCTTCGCAAAGTACTGTGCAGTACATTTTTCTTTGTCCAAAAACGTGAATTACACCAGAACTATAACTGGCTCGTATACAACACCAGTTGCATTGCCCCACTCCATGTGCTCAAAACCTGATTTTTTTTTTTTCCCCATATCCTGCAGCTTTCATTTAGTTGTACTGTAATGATTCAGAACAGTTCCACTCTGCGTTCTCATTGCAATTAGTATGGGTGACACGTCAATGCAAGCAAATGTTGGATTAATAAAGTGATTTTCTTTTCCGGTAGTATTCCTTCCAGTGTGTAATTTAAGGGGGGCGCAAATGGAGAAGTGAGCAGGTTGAAGTTCTAATACTGTGTATTAATGGAGGAATTTAGCAAGTCATTGCAGCTCCTTGCATTTCAAATCCTTTTCAATATCTAAGGAAAAATACAACTGCTACCATAATAACCTCTAGGGTTTCCAGCTAGGAGTGTGCTGAGTGAGAAACTAGCTGGCAGTTCCACCAGGAAATGTCAGCCACATGCCTTACAGAAAACTCTCAGCTCCTTCAGTCTCTAGAGGAACCCAGACTGATCAGGAGTGACTCTGTCGACTGTAATATTGCATGTTTGCAGGCCAAATTTAAGCAAAAGGAGAAAGCAGTGCTTCTCTTCATTAATATTTCAGCCTGGTTTTGAAGTATTTCTGATGCAATCAACACCAGTTCTCCGATGACAAGATGGCTTAATTGATGCTTCGGAGATAGTCCAGGAGGTTTGCAGTTTTGTCACTTTGACAGACTGTCTGGCCCAAGCTCTCCCTTCTTTTGGTGGCGGCTTTGCAGCAGATAAACACAGACCAGCACTCCAATGAAATTTTGCATTACAAATTGAGTCATTCACATTATAAATTGACTAATGGAATTCAGCCTCGTCATTTCTTTGAATTATTCAGCCTTACAATTTCCACCCCTTTAATTAAGCTGACATTTCACTTTAGGAATAAAAGCAGGGAAACTACAAAACTAGATGAATCTGAAAAGACATGTCTGATGGTGTGATTCTACCTTGATTTGTAACATTCGGAGAAAGCATGAAGATGACATTATAATGAAATGTTTCTGAACATTACTGGCTCGGTATGTTCTCACCATTGGATTTCTGATTTTTTTAAATTTTGTACAGCTGAATGCTTGATTAATAACGGCATCCACAGCAGATTGACTGAGGAGAACACAAACCGACTATTCGGCCAATGCTGATAACGAGAGGTTACTGGAACAACGAATAATTAGCACCCCTGCTTGCGGAGAGGCAGAGACGTACGAAACAGAAACCCTCTCACTCTGTTACATCACTGGGGTGCAATTCATTTTAATTGCAAATACATGTATTTGTATTGGCTTCGATTCTGAAAAACTTGTTAGAATTCGTACATTTATTGTAGAAATGTAACAAGTAAACCCAGGTTCCTCTCATTACAGAAAATAATTTCCAGATACCGCAGTTCCAAAACTGGTGAATAAGAACTAGAAATCCTGCAAGTAATTGAAAGTCACAAGGGCTGGGTTCACCAAAATCACACTAAGCTTCCTAAAGTGTCAGCATTAGGAAATGAAACCCATAGATTTTTATACACTGTTTTACATTTGAACCTAACTGTGGTATTTGAGTTTGAGGAGAAGATGGTCCTCTACCATCCATAAGAAATACAATGCCTTAAAGTTAAAACCATTTAACAAAGCACACGACGTCCCACTAAGCCTTGATCAGACCTGTCTGTTTAATCCCAGCCTACCTGCACAGCCGTTTGTTTGAAAGCTTTTAGAAAGTGCTGTGTGCTGATTAAGTCAGGAGCGGAACAGAAATGGAGAGGCCTAGACTTCTGATAAGACGAATCGATTGTGGTTTAGGTGAGGATATGGGCAGGCTTGCGTGTGGTGACGAGGAGGATGGCATGCATGAACATGGCACACCGTTTAAGGTAAGCGCTACGTTAATTCGTGACAAGGAGCTCAACAAAATGCATGAGGATTGCATATGGAGACAAAGTAAAGACTTAAATGAAGCCCTTCACAGGCCCCATGTGGTCTGGGACACTGATTACAATTAGAGGGGTATCTGAAAGTCATTTTCTCAATCCCTGTTTTGGATCCAGACTCAGTCGACGTTAAAGAAAACTGTGGATGTCGCTCAGCTGATACAGCTGGCAAATCTACTTCAGATCAGCGCTGAATCCTTTCACTGAAATGACAGCACAGCATCCTATATGCTGGTGCCTTCATCTTTAATTAGCCTGTCCCCCGATACAACAAAACAAGTAAAGGAGTCAGAATACAGAGGGATCCGCATGCATCTTCAAGCTGTCTCTTAGCCGAGGAGTTCATCTCTCCAACATGTATTCACTGGGGATCAAGGTGATGGACTGGCCAATAGATAGACCTCACACCAGGAAATGAAACATAATAGTGTCTCAGTATTCATTTATCCATGGCATTTAAGTAAGGAGCAAAATATTCCCCTCTATGTGATTACAAAGTCAAATTAGCAACACATAGTCCCAGAAGGTGACAATTCCCAAAGTTGACAGTGTACTGATTCCAGCTGCACACACATCCCACTTTGGATGATATTCAGAGGGTCTCCTCCAGCAGACAAAGCATTCTGCAAACCAGCGGTGATGGGTGGAAATAATTTTGCAATGTTGCCTCAGCTATAACGGCAGGAGAGGGGCCCTGTCATCTCTCATTTCGTCAGACGAGTGGAAGCACCCCAGTGCTCCCATGCTGTTTTCAAAGCCCCTCCCACCTCCGAAAAACCCACCCGTCATTTTACCAGACACCGGGAATAGCTGTTGGTGAAAGTACCCATCCCCGGAACCCTCGAATCCCATCTCGTTCTGCATTTGATCAATAGGATGCAAGTAGTTCTTTATCATCCTAGAGCCCATTTTATGGAGACAGGCAAACGACGAACATTTAATCAAAATAGGCCAATTTTTTAGATACAATTGCCAGACTTGTTAAACCTACCAGAAGGGCCACAAGTGCAAAAAAACTAATACAACTGAACTGTGCAGACAGGCCTCTCCAAATACACAAGTCACCTACCCTTAAAGAGGTTTCAGAGACAAAAGTGGATTCCTCCCGGTAATAGCTAGGTGTACCTAATAACACGACCACTGAGTGTACATGTATGTCTATAGTGCAGATGCACTACATACACAAGCATGCACAGCTTTCAAATAACATTGTTTTGGCTCAAAAACACCTTGCACAGCAGCAAACATGCAATGAAACCGCAGTGATAGACCCAGACATCACCGAAGAACATAACCTTGCTGCCACACACATGCCAACGGGAAGGAGATGAAAGGGGGCAAATGGAAAGCTACATGGCACGTTAAAGACAGATCCTGTGTAGACGGAAATACTTCTACAACACAACAGTACGAAGTCTGTGGGGAGATGTGTGACGTTTACAACCAAGATCACCCTCCAGAAAAGATTTTGCAATATAAAACAGAGTTCAAACCCACACAGAAGGATGAAGGTGAGCCCCACATAACGCAGCTACCCATAAAGAGAACCAAACTTATGGAATACACAGATAGCTGAAACACTGCTTCAGTTAAATGGATTAACATATGTGGGACCTCAAGGGAAATTAACTCCCCCTTATCAAACTTTGGGTTTTTGCAGTTGAGACCACAGAAAGGGGAAAGGACTAAGGAGAGTGACTAGTACATTGCCTACATAATTATGATCATCATAAGAAAGCAAGTACAGTATGAAAGCAATTTAAGTTTGTGAAATCTTCAGGGCGACAAGGTAGACACTCCACAATTTTTACATCCAACCAAACAGAAAGAACCAGAAAAAACAAGACGAACTTTATGTCTGTACCCAGGATATTAAACTTACTCTGGTCTTAAAGGCACAACACACATGAAAGGATTTAATTTACTTTTCTACAGCGAGGAGACTATGCTAATAGTTCACAGAAAGCAGAAGCCATAAATATTTGAGGGTGGTATTATTGCTGTCTGAAGAACACTGGGATACAACAATTTCATTACTTCTAAACCTCCTTTATTTCTTCTTTGCAGTTGTGTTTTATAAACATTTGTCAAGCACTTTTTTTCCAGGTAACTGCATTATGTAAGTGTGTAATTGCAAAAAAATATGAAAAAAATACTCAGGGATCCCAGCGGGACGATATCGGGACGTCTGTGGGTGACGACGTTAATGAGCGATCTTCAGAGTGAAGATCAAACAGGCCCTTGGAAGAATGCATACTCAACATCTGCAAAACCCTAGTGTTTGACACTCGGGGTTCACTTTGATTAAAAGGGGAAAATTTCACAGGAAGCTTCAAACGCATGCCGTCGTCATGGGTATGAGTGATGAACTCAGGAGGTCCCCCTCAGCGGGCGAGGGAGTGGTTGTAGGGGTGACTTACAGGAGCTATACAAGAGACTCCGAGGTGTATATACAGATGATATGGCAATTCGACAGGACCTAAGTGAACTCAGAAGCATGGCCAGTTAAATATTCTACAAACTTCTTCACTCCACTCACTATGCTAGCGAGTACGGTGGAGGTATGACACTTTGCCTAACGGGAGGGGCACTATGACGGCCATGGGCCAAGCAGGTGACACGTGTGACACACTCGGGCTTTTATTACAGCCTATGGATTCCACCAGCAGAGAAAACGGGAAAAAAAAAGGCCTACAATTCAGCAACCCCGTAACTCGGTATGTGTGGGTGAAAGATGTGGTTACGTGTATATGAACGCAACTTGTGGTTTATGCATGTTTGTCTGTGTGGGATGAACTTTGGTGTCGCTAACATGCACATGTAATATGCCAGCGATTGATGGAGGGAGTGTCACTGACTGCACATCTGCACAAAGCTCTCTATACACAGAATGTGAATCAACATAGGAAGTATTACTTAGTAGTCAGACAGGTAAGACAGAGGCAACGTTTAAAATAACTTCTGTAAAGGTGCCAGACTTCCTTCTGAAGCAGGATAAGCTCCCGGCAAGGCAATATGTTTAATTGGCCAGATTGCACAGATGGGTAATATCTGTGTTTTGCCCAGCCGGCAAAAGATCTTTGAACCATGAAACCTCCCCAGTTTCCAACATTTCCTTAGTCATAAATTAGGCTTTGACCGCTAAGCAGCAGTGTTGTGAAGATCCTGTGAACATTACAAGAAGAACATATCCAGCAAGGCTCCTGACGTCCAAGAGAAACAAATAAAGAGATGGAGGATGGTATTGGGCCACCATATCAAGGCTATATAAGGTGATTCGAAAGCCAATCCAGATGGCAATTTGTGAAGCTAAGTACATTAGGTTAGCAGATTCTTATTCCATGTGAGGGAACATACCTGGAAATGATTCAAATTACCAGACTTCGAGCTGGTAACAAAGTGTGAATAGAGTCAGACAGAGAGACATCTGGCAACAGAGGCCCAATGAGTAGAAAACAAAACAACTACAAGAGAAACTGACCAGGCCTTATCAGAACTTCAAGCTGATTAAAGTACATGCATTTAATTTGTATTTTAGTATATCGCACATTGCAAAATTTTTCTGCATAATTTTCTGTAACTCCACAACACAGAGAATCCATATTCAACCTTCGCCTTATCAAGTCTGGGGTTAAGGACTTTTTCACTTCACAGTGAATATACTGTATTTATATTTATACCTTCTTTTCCCCTACATTAAGCTGTTTTTTTTTTTTTTTTTTTTTCTAATAGCACCTGATGAAGAATCACTGACAGCTCCCAATAAGAGGATAGGCAAACATACAATGAAAGCCAGCTGGGCACACTCTCCACATAAGGAAGTCCGATGAATGTAATGACTAAGTTAAGTGTGCCTGAACGTAGAGAGAGGGGGAGGAAGGCACTTGTACGATTTCGCACCATAAAAACATCACAAGCACCGTGCCCCATTTCCTCAGCTTGTTAAATGTAGCCTCATGCATCTTCATGCAACTCTGCCAACATGGTTTACTGATGCAGCTGGACATTTTACGTATACAAAATTATACACCCAAGTACAATTACAAAATTAATAATAAAACCAATATGGAAACCACTGGGGCCTATGAAGTAAAGGCAGTGGCCAAAGTATCATTTTGTGTGTTTCATAGTGAGATCCAGACCGAAACATATTTAACTACATTATGAGGGAACCAAACCATACCGACTAGAGAGTAAAGATAACCAGTACAGCATGCAGCACACGTGGTAATGAATGCTCACACACCAAAGTGAAGCATTTCCACATGATTAGGTCTAGCAGAGATAACTAGTGCCGCTTGGCCAGCTCATCAGTGATGTTGCTGGAAGTTGGCGAACCGTGTAACTTCACGTGTTTCAGGTTGGACTGTGGAAGAGAGACGTACATGTCGTTACTGTGTATAAGCAGCAAAGCGAGGAAGCTTGCAGGAGGAACATTCTGCTGGTCCATAAGCCAGATTGAAGCATACCGAGTGATCACAACACCCGGGGGCCCTCCTTCAGAGGTCCAAAAGGGCATGAAAGACAGGACCAGTCACCCACCCAGCTGCGCATAATCCACCGAGGGCTCCCTGAGACAAAACCTGGAGGTCTAGCCACTTTGCACATCAATGGTCCACATGATGATTGTCTTTATTAAACTGTCTAGTATTACACCCCTCCTAGAAGGACTTTAACTGGAAATCAAGTCTCTCAACCTCAGAGCAGACAGACACTTTCAGAGACGTGAATACAGAATACAATCCACAGTGCATTTAATCTCAAGAATTCAATACCTTAAAAAATATCTTTTTATCCACATTACTTCATAATTCAACTTCAGACACTACCTCTAAAACTGCAATAAAGCTTTGCACATTATCTGGTGACTGTAGTCTTTTCATAATCAAAATTCAGAGAAAATGACAGTATGCGTAAAACAGGATGTAAGAACTCCCTTCAGATCATTCATGTCATCACTGCCTCTCAAGCCCCTAATTGTTTATTCTTTACAAGAACAGTTTCTGGGCATAAAATAGTTTCAGCCTTCTACGGCAGTTTCTATATCATAGTGCTGTTTATTTCTTAATTTTTTTTTTTCCACGTTGTTGTCCTGCACCGCTTGAATACCTCCAGAGTTCCACAGGTTCATACACCAGTATCTTTACTAAAGCTCTTCAAGGTTTTTAAGGACCGTGGTCAAGCATGTTGTTCACGGTGGTTCCAGGGGACAATCCAGCACCTGCTGTTAACAAAACTGTACAAAAAAAAACGTTTTTTCAGCGTGACAAACCTCATGTGTCTGAAAAACTAGAAAATCAAATGCCATGCATAGCGAAGTAAACTTTCTGCAACCAAGTTCTACTGTGCATTTCCACGACAGGAGCTCTTAAATGAAGTCCCTGTAAGCACAGCCAGATACACTTGCTGCTAGTCACGTGTTGCAGCACTGTCCTGCTAGCACCAACTAAAGCTCTCAGCCTCCTCTGTCCTTCAGCTGTGTCATGCAATGAGTTTTTCCTCAACTGTGTCCTTCTGCGAAAACCTCAGGCCCCAGCAGGACCTCGTCTCTTGGTTATGTTCCCTTTGAAATACGAGATAATGAGGGAAGATTCTCACATACAGTGGGATTAAAAAAAAGAACGTGTAGCACAAAGAAGCAACTGCAGATAGTAGCGGATTATGCAAAGAACAAGCCCGTAAATTAAATTTAAATCTGTGCACAAGTAGAGAAGGCAAGCATGACTTTGGCTGGAGTTGCCAAATCTGACTCAATCCCTATTTACAGAATCAGTCAGTTACTGAGTTCAAGTCTGCCACAAACATTTTAAGCCTTGCCATATCAGAGATATGAATATTTAATGAGGCATTCTCCTTACATGTGCTTGTGAAACTCAGCTATTGGTGTTGTTTGCCATTTTGCAGTGTTGCCATTAACTCATCAATTGAAGTGCCTCCTCGTGGTACCTGAGGTTGTAAGATTACAAGATTGCAATCGCTGGGGTTGGAATGGTAAAGGAAATAAGTACAAAACTACTCCGGGTGTGCATGGGCCCAGTCTCCGCCATGACCTATGGAACCTGGCTTAAAGCCACACAGGACACTTTAATGATTTCTTTACTGCTTCATTCAAAGCACAGAGTGCCCCTTGCTTCCTCCGGCCACACTGCCATCATTAAAAGATGGGAAGGAAGAGGAAATGGTAAGAAATAGAAATGAGATTGCTTCTATTTGAGACTCATTTTTATGTAGGTCAGGAGCGGCTACCTCCTAAATAATGAAAACTCTCTATTTTCCAATCAGAGGCATGGGCAGGGGGAGAACTCTCCGGCGTGGCATTAATCACACTCACCAGCCATCTCGCTCTGAGACGCAGCACTCGAATGCCTCCCATGGCCCCTTTCAGTCACACTCAGGAATGCAGAAAAATAAAAAAAACTACACATGCTGAACTCTAAACTGTAACTGAAATCATTAGTCTCCTGATGGCGTGGGAGCAGGTGGTGTGTACTCCCGTCAAAGGTGCATCGGAGGAGGGGCGATATGGAATAGGTGACCCCTTCTGGGTGGAGCCCATAGCCCTGCAGATATCCTGAAGAACTCAGTTAGCGGATTGAATCCATTTACTGTAATGTCATGCGAGTTTACCTTGAGGCAAAGCAAATCACGGATTCAAAGCATTTCGATCCATATGGAAAAACATGGAAATGCCATACCAATTATATTTGTAACCAGTGATGGGACAAATGAGGCTTCGAAACCTGTGGTGGGTAGTAGCATCCAGAAACGCCAATCAAAACTGGCTGTAGATGCACAAAGGGATCAGAAGCCTCATTTAGTGTCAGCATTGACTGGTAGTTTAGGAAACTCCCACCCACCACAGGTTTTGAAGCCTCATTTAGTGTCAGCATTGACTGGGTGTTCAGGAAACCCCCACCCACCACAGGTTTTGAAGCCTCATTTGTCCAATCACTATTTATAACTGCTGTTATTTTACAGCAAAATAAACATAATAGCAAGTCAAGGCAGCTAATTCTAATAGTCTTTTATGAAGCACAACATAAAAAATAGGTCAAATATTTTAATGTAAATCCTGTTATTACATTTTTAAAACAATGTAAGGTATTAAAATGGATAAAATTCGCCAAACTAAAAAAGAAAACACTAGTGGTCGTTCATCTTGGCTGGACAGTAAAGACACGTTCACCTTATCCCACCTGATTGGGACACATTCTGGCAGCAGAAAGGTCCTGAAAATGGGGGAACATGAATGCGAGGCTGGTCAAAGGATGCAGATAATAGGCCAGATGTTCCGGAGGATGTGCGATGGCATGCAGAGGACCACCAACCGGCAAAGGGTGGCCTGTGAAATCTGGACAAACTGAAATCTGGACACCCTACAATATGATCACCAGCCTTTGAGGAGATTAGTTGCAATAAAACTGATTTAAAAATAAACTTCCAAAGAAAAAAATTTAAAAAAAAACATTTGCAGCTCCACATCAAGAGCATAGGGGCGTGTCAGTGACGCCGGATTAACTCTCAGTGATTAAGTGGGCTCATCATCCCATGTGCATGTGTGGGCTTTAACTGAGTGATGGGGACGACTTACTGCATTCTTGAGCATTACATCACTATCACTGTATTGATCCTGGCCCACCCATTTGTTGTTTGTTTACTGGCAGTGATGGGTATTCATCCTGTAAACATGCTGCCAACCCACAATATGGCTATACGTGCCATAGAAGCACTATTTATTTGTTGCTTCTATGCCAGCAAGAAAAATCACCCCACTTCCTACTTCACTATATAAAACCACAGAGAGATGATCTCAGCACATTAAAGGCCACTTGGTAGACCACAACGAAAAGGACAAGTAACTCAACTAAGGTAGTAAGACTTAATATTACTGAAAACAGAAGTGCACCTAATGACAATTTCGTAGTAACCGCCCTGCGGACAAACACCTATCCTCAGTTACCATAGAAACCGGCCAGTAGAGTAGGAGGAATGCTCCGTCTTTCACAGCATGTGACCCACTGCAGCTTGAAACATGGCCCCACCAAAAAGCCAACTGCTGCGCTACAGCCAGTTCTGATGAGTAGGTCTGGTTAGCTTCCGCTCATGCTGGGGGAGACTGGCGTGCTGCAGGAAGAACAGCCCAGCGGGGGCTGGTGACTCCTCGAGCTGCGTCACAAGGACCTAATGGTGGCATACTGCCAAGGTGCCTTCTGGGAATGGATCAGCTGCTTTTAGCGAGTTTACAGGACTCCATTCTTTGCGTTTGTTGGTGTCTATAGCTTCTACCAAGGCACATGATTTTTTCTCCAAAGCTGATTGGTTTGACACTGTCCTTCTGATGTGTTGCTGGTGCACAAGCTGCATTCAGATTCTGTAAGATGGAAAGATCCAGGCATTCTGGTCCCTGCTGGCTTACTTAACAGTTGTAAAGCCTGGAAAACGCTCAAGGAGTGAATAGGTTACATAGCCCTGTTTCAAATAACGACACCAATAAGGCAAGGTACATCACTGCTAATCAAGAGACCAACAATGCAGAACATCCATTCTTCCCATCCTATAGTTATAGGAATTTAAACTGTCACTTACTGCATGGAGCACCGGGAAAAGTTCCACTACAACACACACATGCACACACACACTGCCAAGACGTTTGACTCAAGGTCAGTATTCAATTGTAAGCATCTCAAACATTTGCAAAATATATAATGGTTTTAGCTCGTTATACTTAAAATATTGTTACTGCCAGTGCCTGGGACTAGGCAAAATGGCACCATTTATAGGACAAGTCCTTCTGCGCACAACCACGGGAGGTACAGAGTCGCATGTGCTTTTACAACTGTATTTTACAATTTCTCTTTAGTGTACATCCCATCACTTACTGAGTTCAGCTGCTTCAGCCACACTCCTAACTAACAAATGCATAAAAACAAGCATACAGCCATGTGATCTCCATAGACAAACACTGGCAGTAGAATGGGTCATACTGAAGAGCTCAGTGACTTTCAGTGTGGCACTGACATAGGATGGCATCTTTGAAACAAGTCAGTCTGCCCTTCTAGAGCTGCCCAGGCCACCTGTAAGTGCTGTTATTGTGAAGCAGAAGCCTCTAGAAGCAACAACATCTCTGCCATGAAGCAGTACACCATGCAGCCTTATACAGTGGGATTGCTGAGAGCAATAGTGAAAATTCAGCAATATTGCAATGATACATTTGAAAGAATCTTCATAACTACATACTGGTAATCACAAGAAATATTACAAGGGTAATATAATTAATATGTAAGATACATAACTGGGAAAAAATTAGTTCTTTGGGGCAGAAAACAGATTCACGAGACACAGGGAATGGAAGATGGAATGGGTGAATTTTATTGCCGCCCTCAGGATAGTAATGGGTAAGCGAGATATTTAAACTTACAAAAATATCCGATTTGCTCTCTAAGAATAATCCAACGAATAGGAAACCCACAGGAGCTAAGCCATTACTCCCCATCCATCGCTCCCTTACAGACTGAAAATTGACTTCATACCCATATCAATTAAATACAGAAAACTATGGGAGCTAATCCCCAAGTTTGCTCCGCCCTCAAAATACCTATACCCTCCCTATATCTTAGCCTAGCAAATTACAAATAACAATTGCTAATTGATAGACTTATAAATGCAATTGAAAAATAGCAATCTGACTACTAGCAGTTAAAAAGTCACACTTTAGGAAATCCGTGGTCTAAGTTGGGTCTATATCAGGATTGGGCCTTTGGGGAGGCTGTGTGACAGCCTGTCGGCTAAAAATCTTTTATCGCTGCATGATGCCACAGCTGCATCATCTGCATTTTCTAAGTAATTGGTTACACCCTGTGAAAAAATAAATGAATATATGAAAAGGAGGATATATGCATAACTACTGAATGTAATTATTCATATTTGTAAACACAGATTCATAAAGGCAACCCAAAAATAAGAAATGAAGATTAATTATGGGAACTTGTACTGAAACGCTTTCATCTCAAACTCAAAACTCCAGCAAGTCTAGTTTTTTTTTCTGGATGCTTCCTAATAAGTGAATTTCTCAGACTTCGATACTGAACCATCTGCAAGCCATCATGCATTACCATGGGACTTCGAACGTATCAGCTGGACTGTAAAAAAGCACAGAACAACTTGACAGGTCCCACTTGTGTCACAATTCAGACAGGTTTAACTGCAAATCTCTAAACTGGCACAGCTTGAAATCCAGCATGGCTCACACCAGCCAGAATTGGGTTCAACACAACAACCCCCGTGTCTGCTGAATCAGAACAAAGTGGACCTCAACCAAGCCATAGTCTCCACTGATTAAGCAATGAGTAAAAACAAATGGCCATGTCTTGACGGACTCACGATAGGGTTTTTTCCAGCCGACTGCCTTTGGACCCGATGATCTCTCCCAGTGTGCAGAATGTCTGTCCAAGAAAGTCCTGTGGATACATCAAGATTCCTTTAAGTGAATTAAGAGCTTTGGATTCCTTACAGTAGCACACCCTATAATATGTTACCCTCTCATCTCCATGGAAAGCCCAGAACACCTGCTGTATAAAATCTGGGTTTTGTAGTTTTTGTGTTCTGCATCTGCTCAAAGAGCCCACTTAGACAAAGACCCCCTGATGAATGACCCTCGGTAATCTGAGTTTGCGACCTCTGCCATAGGAAAATTTTAATACTTTACAATTATTCTTGACCAAAAATAGCAGTATAATTAATGTTTGTGTTCTCATTACCGGAAAACCATTCTATTTATTTTATTGTATTTATGCCTTCTTAGGAATTGTGCTTTTTAGCAGAGTATGGCCACATGACTGGGCAGTAAATCTCCCAAGCATAGCTCAGAACAGAGACCAGAACTCAGATCTCAGACATGGAGGCCTTTCAGAACACTACACTGCTGATGGCATTCCACTGTGTAGCTTTTTTTCTCACACAGAACAAAGGACAACGGAAGGTGTGCTGAAACATTGAAAGTGAGGCAGTGAAATTCCCAACGACAGTTAAACCATACGAAAAGGTGTAGCGGATTCAGCAATTTGTTTCAAAGAAGAACTGACTTTAAAGTCAAACGAAAGACAGGAAAACTCCACCTGTACTTGTTTTAGATGAGACAGCTTAAACAAGGCAATTATATCTTC
This sequence comes from Gymnarchus niloticus, assembly GCA_009936485.2. Lineage (NCBI taxonomy): Eukaryota > Metazoa > Chordata > Actinopteri > Osteoglossiformes > Gymnarchidae > Gymnarchus > Gymnarchus niloticus. The sequence continues at coordinate 21,452,674 of JAACJT020000086.1, read as the reverse complement.
TGCTTTTGGTTTTCACTAAATTATGTCTCAGGAGAAACAAAAAAAATAAATAAACAAACCGCGGAAAAAGAACACTGAAAATAAAAAAAAAAAAATCATTCTGTCTTTCCTTATAGCTCAAAATGAGATTTACATGCTGCACAAACATATATATGCATTGATAAAACCTCTTGAATATCGTTGGTGGGATTTGCTGCCATTCAGCCATAACAGCATCAGTGAGGTTGGGTATTGATGTTGGGTCATCAGGTCCCTTTTCTGTTTGTGTGGCCTATGACATCACAACTGAACTCTTGTTGTTTATAGAAGTTTCCACATCACAATCGCTTCATTTGCAGTTAACCAAGGCAGAAATTCGATACTGACTTGTTGGGAAGGTGGCATCTTAAGATGGTGCTACGTTGAAAGTCACTAATCTCTTCAGTATGACCCATTCTGCCCCCAGTGTTTGTTGCTGGAGATTGCATGGCTGTGTGTTAAATTATACACCTGTCTCAGCAATGAGTATGGCTTAATTACCCAAGTCCAAAAGTATGTGAACCCCCTTTATTAATTGCTGTCCCAATGCTTTTGTCCATATAGTGTACATCATATTCCATAATGTAAATAGTAAATAATATACGTAAAGTGTCAGCAGCTTCTGCTTTATCAATGACGGACTCACCTTCTGCTCATCCACATTTGTACAGCGGACAGAGAAAAAGAAAAGAGACGTGTTAGTCAAGCTCCTAGGAATAAAGCCGTGAAAGGAAAAAAAACTTCATCTCATTTTTGGAGGAAAAAGGTCCAAACTAAATAATTCAACTCCAGTCTTATCAGGACTCTGTATAAGCAACTCTTTTATCAACGGTGAACAGTCTGAGCATGTCATGTTTTTCCCCGGGGAAGCCCTCATTAAGATTTAGCTGTTAAATCACCTGGCAGACTCCAGTCTCACCACTCCCAATTTCCCAGGGTGAGTCAGTATTTTTACTTTTGACCTTTTAGTCATTATTGTTGAGGATTACCCACCACAGGTAAAGTTGGACATTTTGTGTGAAGGTACTGATTTATTCTCATAAAAGCTAAATAACGTTTAGTCAGTCAATCCAAGGCCCTAAATTACTCCATTGTGGTACATTACTAATAATTATGTCAAACAAAGACCACTAATGGTTGTTAATGGTCTTACTGTCAATGTATCTAGATTGCAATTGCCCACATACGGCTGTATTAACAAGTAACCCTTTGCATCATGAGTTTGGTGTTTTTGCGGACCAGTTTGTATTTTTTAAATAAACCCAGGATATGAATAAACTCTGTTTTTTAACTCATTAAATTCAGTCATGGAGGGAAACTTTTTCCAAGTCACCAGTGATACAAGGTGCCACCTTTGCACATGAAAATCCACGTATACACATAGTGTTAATCCTTTTAAGAGACAATTCTTTCATTATAGAATGAAAATCAAAACCTGCTTACGTGCTTCGAAATGTTTGAACTTCTTGAGTCCACATTGTATCTAAAAACAGGAAAAGACAGATTTGAGTTGATAAAAGTTAAAAAAAGAACTTCACAGTACTGCAATGTTATCAACACCCAACCCAATTATCAAAAAAGCAATCTACATTAATCAAACAGAAACACTGTTGTTTAATCTTGACATCACAATCCTGCTATGGCTCGCATTGCCAAATCATCACGCACTTATGAAATAAACAATTCCTTTTTAATTAATTTCACGCATCAGTAAAAGAGACGTATTTAAAATGGCTCCTTTCATGCGTAGTAAATTCCTGAAAAGCCTCCTTCTGCAAACACCTTATACTTGACACTTGTGCCCCAAGACTCCATTCCTGGCCCCTTGACATTCTGCTAGAATAATGGGTCCCAAAATCACGTGAACACTAACTCTGCGCTCCAGTTTCAAGTTAACTCTTAAAATTCAGGGTAAGGGAAAAAATATTTCATAAAAAGAACTTGTCTACCTTCTAATCTGGTGTAGCAGAACCCACGTTTAAAGAAATGCATGTCAGCGTCCTTAGAACTTCATTAGCATTTTAACCTTAGCTTGAGGTTTCCACAGAGAGTCTTCTATTGTACTGTTTAAACTCGATGATGCTTTCCTATTATTCTACTGGACAGATTGTTTTTGCATTTATCTGATAAGCAATTGACTGATGAGTTATTCTCCCCCCAAGGAATGCATTTCTCACCCCCACACGTTGTCATGGTGTTCTGAACTAAGGAACGTCCACAAAGCCGACTGCGAAGGTGGACTACGAATCTGAGTTTCTGCTGAATTTTTGACGAGGAGCACACAATACAAAAACTCGAAGCCTAGTAACTCAAATTACTTCTTATTTTTAGTCTCTCAATATGCAATTTATACTTAGTCATCTGTACTGCCATGCTAATGAGTTTTGACTATCACGAAACATAAAAATTACAGCAAAAAATCATCTCTAACTGTTACATAACCAGGGTTGACTAAAAATACGTTTTAAAAAAATAATATTGACAGACTCCACTTATGTGCATGTAGAACATCTGCTCTGTTGATAAGTTGAAAGTACCATTTTCCTACTAGCTAAACACAAACAGGCAGAGATTCTCTTTAAAAATATAGCGAATTTTAAAATCAGCTTAATTGTTTGGTTATTTTCAGCCAAAACTACTAAATAATTCCATTCATTAGCATGTTTATAAATACATTTCTGCATTAAATTGTAGTGCCCAAGATAGATAGGATCTGGGTGAACACACCCTATTTATAGAAATCTGAGGTCCAGTTGAAATGAGTAAAGATTTAAACAGGCTAATCTTCTTTACAGCTTAACTGACGGTACAGACATTCAAAATGGGAATACATTTGCCCCAGGGATTTTTGACCACTTCATACCACTTTATAAAAGCTCTGCCTGTTTGAGAAGAACCTGGAAATCCATAAGCATGATCACTACACTGCAACCTGTCTGACCAGAAGACGATTATATATGTCAGACTGCCAGATGCAGGTGTACAGTCCAGCTAAATATGCCTCTCTCTATACTCCTCTCCTCTCTACCTACCCACAAGCCACCTCCATCTTCACACCCACAACCCAGGTAAGCAAAAACTTACCTTCACAGTATCAACTGTAATTACCTATCACACTGTAGCCCTGACAAAGTTCTAAATGGTAATATAAGGATTCAAGTACAATTCAAGGTAGAGATTTTGGGTACACTGACAATAACACACACGCACGTACACACACACACACAGAGCAGTAAATAACAACTCACATGGCTTTGTTTCAGTATTATATTCTGTGTAAAAGCAGTAGTTCTTATAAAGTGCTTCTCACTTTATAATGTATAATCACATACAGCAATTTCTGGACATAATTTTTACAGCTCTTCATGGTTTAGCCATATTGGTTGCTGAAAGTGTTGGAATATTCCAGAAAACTATATTTTACAATTACAAAAAACTGATGTTCAAAACGAGTTTTGGGTTTTCTCTAGGTATGCCAGGACCCTCCCAGAGTCCAAAAACACAAAGGTAGGCTAACTGGTATCTTTGCTCATCGTCGACCCCCCCCCCCCACGTGAGGATGTGCACGCACCTCAAAAGACTGGCCTCATATTTAGGGTGTTCCCCAGCCTTGTGCTGTATGCTGGCTGGGACAGGCTCAAGCCCCACCGGAGATAAGCAAATAGAAGATAGATGGGACAGCTTGTCACTCATTATGTAGAAAGATTATTGATTAAATTTCATTTAGGCATTTCACCAAAATTTGTTCAGCATAATTTTATGTTGATATAATAACTAAGATATGAATTTGCATTTAAAAATTTCCATATAAATCAGTGAGAGGTAGACTGATGGCCAGCCGTGGATTTTTGGCTACTCTTTCGTGTTCTCATGGCGATTCATCCATAGCCCTGGGCCTGCATGGGAAACCATCCTAATGAAGCCCACCCGACCCTTGTGAGCTGAAGAAAAGCATCTCAAGGTTTCCAGATACAGGAACCTCACTTTTCTCTGGTATTTTGTGTTCCTGGGATTGTTCTATTATTTCAATAGAGTTTTGGGGTCTTGCTAAAGAGACTTGATGTTTTTAAAGACTTGTTCCTCCATCCTAGGTCTGCCTAAGCAGTTTTTTTATATATATATTTACATTTGAAAGATTTAAATGATGATATGTGTCATTTTCGGGTAGCATGGTGGTCTCACACCTCCAGAGTTGGGGGTCCAAATCCTGGTTCTGCTCTGCGTGTTAAGTCTACATTTATTGTTTTGCTGTTTTCAGGGAATTTAAAAAATACACTGACATGTACATATCCTGTAAATACAGTATTGTGCAAGTCTTAGGCACACAAAGAAGCCATTTGAGGCCATTTATCTGGGCAATAAGTGTACATTGGCTTGGGAAAAAAACATAATTGACCATTAAACTGTATACTAATAAACAGTAATGCAACCAAAATTAACAAGAATTTCTTC